>JANSMH010000006.1:0-222220 GCA_029299595.1 Grosmannia serpens | reverse complement strand
ATATTATTAAGCAGCTATAGCCTATTTAAATAAATAGTTAAATAAATACTTAGATTAATTGCTAAAAAGCTATAAAAAGGAAAGCTATCTAAGTTTATAAAGATTGTAGTCTTATATACATAAGTCCTTCCTCCATCTCTTCCTAGCTTAATAGATTAATGCTTTAAGCCTTTAATCCTAAATTAATAAATCAATGCTTTAAGTCTTTAATCCTTATCTTTATCCTTATCCTTATCCTTATCGTTACATAACCTTCTTAGTCGTGTGTACAAAGGATTTGTACACACGCCTGTTTTATACACTCGCCTATTTCGTACACACGCATGATTCGTGTGCCTGCGTAGCTTGTGTGCCCGCATGGCTAGCGCGTGCTTTTGCTTTTTGCCTCTTTAGACCGCCTGGTCTTCGTTTAGGCCGCGTCCTAGGATTGGGTTATAACAGATTTATGCACACGCTTAATTCGTATACACGCCTAATTTGTACACACGTATAATTTGTGTGCCCGCTTGGTTTGTGTGCTCGTTTGGCTAGCGCATTCCTTCCGTTCTGCCCTTTTAGACCGCCTAGTCTTCGTTTAGGCCGTGTCTTAGGATTGGGTTATAACAGATTCGTGTATACGCTTGGTTTATATAGCCTTGTAATTTGTATGTCCTTTTAGTTTGTACACTTGCCTAGTTTGTATACCCGCTTAGCTTGTGTATACCTTTCGTTTTGCCTTTATAGACCGCCTAGCCTTTGTTTAGGCCGTGTTTTAAAATTGGGTTATAACAGCCCTTTTTGCCTAATTTAAACCTTATAAAGACTTGTTAAAATTGGATAAAGGACTATATAAAGGACAAATAAGGGCTTAATAATAAAGAACTAGACCACTTTACACTACGTAGCTACGTACTAGAGGCTTGGGATAAGCTCTTTAAATCCTATTTACAGACTGTTTTCGACAGTATGCCTGCGCGTTGCTAAGCTATAATAGACGCGAACAGGATGCATATACCGTATTAAATAATAACTTCTAATTGGCTACGGACCCCTGTAACGCTGCTATATTTTAATGGGCCCTGTGTGTGGGTTTTTTTAGTACATGCGGGGCCTACATTACTTACCCATAATACTATAGTAGGGGTGCGAAAATTACACCTTAAACCTTGTACGTAACAAATAAATAGAGTGGGGTATAAGTACCTTAGTGTTTTGCTTAGAGCCTATAGGAAAACAAGAAACTGTTGGAAGCTACTAATCGGCCCGAAGCTACGTGTTCTTTAGACCGCTTATTCTTGTAAATGTCTTCTAAGCCTATTAAACTACAGAACTAAATTGGTTAAGAATTTTACGAGTTACGCTAAGCTACAATCTGTAGTCATAAAAAAAGAGCTAAAGAATTATTTGCTCAATGAGCTACGTGTTGTTAGTCTTAGGTAAGACTATTGGGAACACTCGTTGTGTAGGACTATAGATGCTCCCTCGGTATTCCTAATTAAGACATGGATAAGTGGGCATAGTGGATAAGTACGCAATGTAAGCATATTCGGCCTATTCTAAATACGAAGCAAGAGTACAAGTACTTAAGGAATCGAACAGCCTACATTCCCTAGTAAAATCTCCTTTAAAACCATTCTAATACAGTACCTACTTTGTTTAACGCCACACAACTATCGCCGATTATTATGGAAGACGGAAGATCCGACTATGAGAGGTTTGGCTACAAGCACGAACGTCCCCAAGGTGAAGCTGACTCCTACTACTCGGAGGCGCTGCCTGACCAGGGAGAACGACTTCCATACCAACATGGGAACGATGGCCCAAAGGGCGAGGGCGAGCGTGGCTTAATGGGTGCACTGGCCGGCGGCGCTGCAGGCGCATACGGAGGTCACCAGCTTGGCGGCAACATGACCGGGCATAGCAAGACTAGCGCCGTTATTGGTGCCGTGGCGGGTGCCATTGCTGGCCACAAGCTCCAAAACACCGTCTCTGAGTGGCGTGAGGATAGGAAGGAAGAGAAAGAGGAAGAAAAGTACGACTATGGCCATGACCATGGCCACAACAATGGAAACCATAACTGTGGCCACGACAATGAAAGCATGTCTATAGGCGGCAACTATGCTGGGAACTATAGCCAGTCCTCCACAGATATCCATCTCGATGCGCACGGTGACTACAACTTAACAGCCAAATGCAGGGATCTGGAAGGCGCATACCACCTAAGCACTATAAGCTTAAACAGGATTCTTGCAAACGACCGTGGAAGATTTCACTGGACAAGTGGTGGTGGTGAGACTATGATTATCCAGCCGGGTGATACTCTCCGGGGAGTTGCTGCTCGGTTCAACTGCTCCTTTGAGGACATTGCCCGCATGAACAATATTGAGAACCCCGACATGATCTATGCGGGACAGGTTCTCCAAATACCCGGCGGCGGTGGCTGTGGCAACTTTGGTTCGTCGGCGCAGAATGTTCGCCTTGTTGACCATGGCCGTAGGCTCGAGGCCGATCTACGTCGCGAAGACGGCAACTGGATAGCCAGCTCTGTTATCCTGGACGAGATGATATCGAACGACAATGGCTCTCTGCGCCTTCTTTAATAGAGGCATATTTACTTTAGGTAGCTTTTTTAGAGATGCTTAAGACGGAAGGAAGGTAATAAGGATGTGGGAGCTTTTACATTCTTTTTAGCTTTACGGTTAATCTATTAAAGTTGTAAAAAAAAACTGCTAACTAAAATAGGAGGGCGTAAATAGATTTTTCAAGGGGCATACCTAATAGGATCTTAGATTTCCTTTACGCTTACTTATAACTTACTATGCAGCTTACTATTCTATACTAGACTCTTACGTAGTTTCTAATAATATTATAGTAGCTGTAACATAAAAGAACTGGATGGATTATAAAGTGATCCATTCCATGTAAGGGTGTCCAACACCGCTAATGTTGAAGTCAAACAATCTAATATTTACGCCAAATGGTGAAGGGAACGAGGTTAGGTAGTAGTATGGCTTGCTTCCATTAATGCCTTTCTACACAAGCAAAAAAAAATCGGGGTGTACCAAGACAAAAAGTAGAAAATAGTCATGTAAACACGCCAAATCACGCGAACGGGTAGATATCATTAAGTCCAATAAAAAACGTACAAGAAAATAAAAAGTTGTATTGTTCAACAGTCTGCAGAAGACTTGCTTAAACAGAGTGCCACTTTGCTCTGAGGACGGGCTTAGCTGGATCCAAGGCTGTGTTTCATTAAGTATTCCGTTTATGAAGCCGTTGTCTATGAGTCTAAGTATCCTAGCAGCCAGTGCAACACCCAGTAAGAATGAGAAGTAAAAGGAAAAAGAAATTAAAAGGAGTGGACACGAATACGCATATCGTACTGCCGCGTATCTCTCGCCGCTACGCGATACCTCGGGGGTTTCAGCAGTCCTATGTTGACCGCGCTACTCTGCCTTCTTCGACGTCTTTGTCCGCAGTTTCATTAGCAGGTATACCATGCCGTACGAGCTAAAGACGAAGATGGCCACAATGCCGGCGTCGCGCCAGCCGTCCATGTACTTCGTAAGGTTAACCGTTCGTAGATAGTCGCTGCCATCCCGGTACTGGCACACACGGCAGTCGGACATGTCGTTAGGGTTGATTAGGCGGACGCCCGAGCCGCTGGCTTCCATGTAGGTGCTGAGATAAGATGCACAGGTGCTGCCGTTGGGCGGATCAAAGACTGCAAGTTCGTGACTCGTGCACTCAACCTTGGCACCCCACAAGTCAAACACCAGAAGGCTGCCAGTGAGGTAGTTGTATGGGTTCAGGTAATAGAGCCAGTAGCGCCAGAAGGGCTGGATCTCTGAGTATGGCACCAAAACACCACAAAACGACACGAGGATACCAATGGCTAGCGGGTTGACCAATGTCGCAAAAACCTCGTTCGGAGCATAGGCCGCAATGGCCTGACCGATGCCGGTATAGACAAACTCGTACAACCAAATAACGAAGAATGTGCCACCGGCGCGTGTCGAGTCCTTGGGGAATCCGACCGTGTAGTACCAGCAGACAAAGTAGAGCACTGCGCACAAGCAGAGGTAGGGGATCTCGGACACAATAAGGCCCGTCACGAAGGCGACCCACGAGTACATCTTGGACTTCTTCTCTCGCGTTTCGAAAATATCGCGCCGCGCGATGAACAACGGCTGCAGCTGAGCAATGACGCCAGGCGCAACGAAGATAAAGTTGAAGACAGTGAAGAGGCGCAGCTGCAGTGCCGAGACGTTGTGCTTAATCATCCAGAAAGAGAAGCCATTGAAGAGCGCCGACGTGATGTGCAGCACCAGCTTGTTGTTCACGTAGTCGATGTTGCGGAAGAGCGCCAGATTCATGCGTGACGTCACAATGTAGATCTGGTCCCACAGCGGCATGGCAAATTCGTATCCGTCGTCAGCGTCACTGGCAGACGGGCGTGCCGCGCTTTCGGCGATGAGCCTATCCAGTTCTGTCGTCACGGCCGCGTATTCCGGTGAATCAAGCCAAACCTGTGCCCAGTCCTTGCCCTGGGACATCACACCCGACACTACGTCGATCATGTACTCGGCCGGGTTTGTGTCGGATGGGCATGCCGCGCCGTAGCGTGCAAAGTATGACTTTATTGTCGCCGCATTGTCGCCGATGTCACCGAAGTAGACCGTGTTGCCGCCTCGGGCCAGTAGCAGCAGTGTGTCAAATTCGGCGAACAGTTGTGCTGATGGCTGGTGGATTGTCACCAGCACCGCTTGGCCAGCGTCCGCCAGTTTTCGCAGGAACCGTACCGTGTTGTAGGCTGACTGGCCGTCAAGGCCAGACGTAGGCTCGTCCAGGAAGATCAGGATGCTGGGCTTCGCCACCAGCTCTACGCCAATGGTGACACGCTTGCGCTGCTCCACGCTGAGCCCCGCACCGACTTCGCCGATGAGCGTGTCAGCCAAATCGTGCAGCTCCAGCAGGTCGATGATTGTTTCCACATAGCGTAGCTTCTCCTCACGTGGCGTTGAGCGGCTCTGGCGGAGCAGCGCCGAGAACTCGAGCGCCTCTCGCACCGTCGCGTATGGCTCGTGGACGTCCAACTGCTCGCAGTAGCCTGCTGAGCGCTGGAAGGCTATCGGCAGTGGTCGTCCATCTACCATGATGGAGCCGTGAATGGTGCCATCCGTCTTTCGCTGTGCCAGCACGTCCAGGAGTGTCGTCTTGCCGGCTCCTGAGGAGCCCATCAGTGCGCCCAGCATGCCCGGCTTGACCCAGCCCTGCACTTTGTTCAGTAGTTGGCGGTCACCCGACGGCGTTTTGACAACGTAGGACAGATTCTTCCAAGTAAAAATGGAGGTGTTCCGGACCAGGCCGTCGCTGGTTGTGCTCTCACTGGCACCACCCTCCACCTTCTCCTTGGTGTCGCCCACTTCCCTGCCCGGCACAGCCGTCTGTGTTCCAACGCCATCGCCTTCCACCTGTGTTTCCACATCGGCCACCAGAGCGTGGTGTGTTTTGGATTTCTCGCGTGGGATCAGCAGAGAGGGTCCGGACTCAGATGACGACCGCCAGCGCGTGGTAGCCACAATTGTGGCAGCGACAAAAAGTGCCCACCACGCCCATATAATGCCAAAGTTGCGCCACACATGAGTGTGGCTGTAGCGCATCGCTGCTAGGTAGTTGTCGCCCATAACAGAGGTCTCGCCCTGGATGGCACCGAGTACGCCGGCACATGACTGGTGGCTGCTGGCATTCTCGTAGCCAATGCCGTTGGGTACCAGGTTATTGCCAACGCATTCGATGATCTTTCCATGGAACTCGTTCGACAATAGTGCGTCAAAACCATATGCCATGGGGTCGATCCAGAAGAGCCAGACGAACCAGGGGTGCATCTGCGTCTTATTGATCATGTAGCCGCTGTACATAACGATGGCACTGATGAGAAGACCCGACACCTTGGAGGCAGCATCAAAGGTCCCGAACAAAGCCCCGACGGCTCGGAACATGGCCGTCATGCACTACGCACGCTGTTAGGAGGGGCAAGGTAAGGCGTGCTAGAGATGATATGTGACTCACCAGGGTCGTTGCAATCAAGATAATCCAGAAGGTGAAGAAAGCCGCCGCGCTCGTTGTCAGGCCCACCATAAAGTAGAGAATCAAAGAGAAGCATGACACCTGGAAGAGAATGACCGGAATATCTGCCGCTATCTGTGCCACGCAAAAGGCAGCCGGGTGGAAGTAAGCCAACGCCTTGTGTTTGAGCAGAACTGGGCGGCCTTGGAACGAGTCCGTCACTTCGCTCATAGACAGCAGGCTGTTGTACATGAGCGCAAAGAAGAGTGCACCTGACTTGGTAAAGATACCCGCCGAGTTGTTAGGAGCGTTATAGAAGAGCGAGCCGGCCACAAGCGCCTGCACAATGGTGGCGATTTGCTTGATTAAGAACGAAGCACGGTCACCCCAGAGGATCTGGTACTGACGCACGACGCAGGCTTTGACCTGGGTTGTGAAGCCGACGGTAAAGGGGCTCGTCCCGGGCAGGCGTGGGTTCTTTTCTGTGGCGACGGAGTCTGCAAAGGCACGCGTGTTGGCCTGTGCCTCCTCTGTAGACGGGTAGTTATACTCATTGATCATCTTCGTGTACGTCGGTGTCTTCTCATACGCCTTGCGGAGAGCCGCGGCGTTGCGCGGAAATGTCTGCTCAAAGCCGGGGCGGATCTGGCGCTCCGTCGGCACGGTTATGCCCGTCAGGTAATCAGCGACGTTTGCGCCCTCGCGGCATATGAAGCCTTGGTTCTCCATGAACGGACGCGCCTCTTCCCGGGGTCCGTAGTAGACCTGTTTGCCACCGTCGAGGACCAGAACCTTGTCGAACAAGTTGTAGATGCCGTTTCCAGCCTGATACAGCGTCACAACTGTAGAGAGGCCCAAGACGTCGGTCATGGCGCGAATAGCCTTAGCCCACTCGAGAGCCGTGCTAGCATCGAGACCGCGTGTGCTGTTGTCCCAGAAGAAGATGGACCCGTGCGTGGCCATGCATTCGATGATGCTTACGCGCTTCCGCTCACCACCAGATACACCGCGCACAAAGGCGTCACCGACTTTTGTGCCATTCGTGTGCGTAATGCTCATGGACTCCAACAGAAAATCCTTGTTCTCCTGGCGCACCTCATCTTTTTCGGTGTAGCCGTCGGGCAGCTTAAAGGGTACCTTGAGATGCGTTGCAAAGTCCATGGTCTGGCCGACAGTAAGTGTCGGGAAGAAGAGCTCCTCTTCTGTATTCATGACGATCTGTCCGCGGTAGTCCTTGGCCTCCGAAGGAGTCATGTTGCCGTAGAACACATCGCCATCGACAGAGGAGTAACCGCGGCGGCGATTGGCAAGAACGCTCATCATGGTCGTACAACCAGCACCTGGGCGGCCGAGCACAAGTAGCATCTCTCCAGGCTTGACGCAGCCGTGGCAGTTTTCAATTATGGTCTTCGTGGGCGGCTTCTGGCGGGCATCACGGATGATCTGGGGCAGATTGAACTGCGTCATGAAATTGTCGTGGATAGCGGCGTCGTTTGCAACGGCCTTGACCGTCAGGTTTTGCCATGTCAGGCCGAGCTGGCGCGGGGGAATTCCCGAGCGCTGCTCACGCTCGCGCTTTTCCTTCACCTTATACTCAAGCGCCCAGCCGTCGCTGTCTTGTGCCGCACCATCAACCTCGGAGGCGTTGGACGAGCCCGGCCGCTCCTCAGCCACAGTCGAGCTGCCGTTGTCGGAGGCCATGTCGTGCTACTGCTGTTTGGAGGTGGACCGAGAAACGCACACGGTTGATAAGGAAAGAAAAAAAAAGAATGACGTGAAATTGGTGAAGGACCGCTCGTGGACGTCTTGTTAGATCGTAGCCTTGGCATGAAAGACCTTCAAGTGTCCAGAGCGATAGCCACACACATCGAACCCAGTCAATTGCCAAGAGCACTTGCAAAGGATGTTATATAGGGCGCGCCCGGTCATACGGAGATCTCTAACAATCCGTAGCAATATCTTCCATTCAATTTGCGGGACACCGTACCGGCGTAGCGGGTCCGGAAGTTGCTGTGTTATTATGCGGATGTCGCCTCGATTACCTATCGTGTCTACTAAATTCCGCTGACTCATCGGGATTCCCAATTTAATGCGTCTGTGCCATTTCAGCTCACTCTTTAGCTTGCGACTACACCATTTTTCTTTATCCCCTTGTGCTAGTCACGTTTTTTCGCGTTACCCCGTATACCCGTTTCCAGCAATGATAGAGCGGGTCATTCGAAAGTCCGGGCTTACACTAACCCGTTCTTCATTTTGTCTGTACGAGTATTTCTCAAGAAAGGCCGAATACCCGCTGAATCAGCGGCAGCACTAAATTATGTGATCCTCTTTTTCGACCGCCTTTTGTTTACGCACAAGTCACCGGAGTCCTGAAACACCAAGTTCCATCGCAGTTTCGCCCTGTTAGATCCCCGATTGCACAATTACGGAAGTAGAATCCTGCGACATAGTTCCCTCGCGTGCCCAGCAGCCATTCCGTGGCTGCTGCGTTCCCACTAAACCCCCCCCCCCCCCTCGTCCTTCCCACGACTCCCCCCCCCAAATTGCACCCTATCCCTCGTTCTTGGCTCGGCTCTGCGCCATGACCCGACAGAAGGCGTGCGACTGCTGCCACAGCCGAAAGGTAAGTGGGAGTTACAGTAATGCACGACGCGTAATTAGGCTGTCTCTGCTTGGTTACCGCCTAAACGATCTGTCTTCTGACGCGGAGCCCTTTAGATTCACTGCGACAACGCCATTCCGCAGTGCAACTGGTGCAAACACCATGGACTAGCCTGTACCTACGATCGGGTGAATAAGCGGGCAGCCCGTGCCAACAGCACTAGGTAAAAAGGAGATGAGGAATTAGACCATGAGCATGAAACTGATACTTCTGGCGACAAAGGCGCCGACTTGTGAAGGCGCTAGAGCCCACAGAGTCATCGAACTCGACCACAGCCTCGCCATGCTCGGACGTGAATGCCGGCGCCGGTGTCATACGAGCTTTGGCACCGATACCGCCAACAACCAGAACCGGGCCAGAGGCTGTGTTCTGTGTCGGGCCCGCTCGCGAGATTCAGCCCGCCTCCGGTGACATTCGCTTTTCTGGCTACAAGATGAGTGACATCAGCTCGCACTGTGGTATCCCGCTCTTTTCAGCTCATGGCCGGGAGTGGATCAAGGCACGCACCGGCGAAGATGTCGGCAGTCAGGTTGTGTACCTCGTTGAAGCCCTTCAGAACGGCCGCCGCATCACCCAAACGATGCTGTCCGAGTTCATGCTGTCGCGTACGAACTTGGACCTGCCGCCACGCGCCATCGTAGATAGCTGTCTGGAAGCCTTCCGCACTTCCCATTTTCGTCTGGTCTTTCCTATTGTTGAGCACGTTCTTTTTCCCCAAATCATCGACGCCGCGTATACGCCACAAAAATACCCTGAGCATGATGGCCTGGCCGCAGCCGCGGCCACGACATCGCTTGACCACATCACAGCTAAAGCATCGATATTTGCGTTCCTGTCAGTGTTAGCGGCAGCGCGTGTCGAGTTCCGCGAGCTGACCCCCGAGATCGACGGAGACGCCTGTGCCTTCAAGGCGCAGCACCTGCTACCTTACGTGCTGCAGGAAACCAGCGTAACGGCAATTCAGACGATGGTCATGTTGGTGAGCCCTGTCCTATCCTACCCTCTCCTTTCCATCCCTCATATGTTCACTACATCTTACACGCCCCGACCATGTATCACCTCTTCACCGGACAGATGGGCGCGGCTATGAAGACACACGCCATGGGCTGCCGAATACTGTTCATGTTGGGCGCACACCTGTCTCCAACGCCTCTGACAGAAGAAAACGAGAGAAATGGCGCCGCCTGGCGCGTCAAATCGTACCTACGTACCGTCTTCTGGTTATGCTACACATTCGACAAGGACATTGCCCTCCGGACGGGTCAGCCGCCTTGTATCGAGGATGAGCACTGCGACCTGACTTTACCAGAACACTACACGGAAAACGTGCATCGTTGTGACCACTCCGACGAGCAGAACAATAACGGCGGCTTGTCTTCTTCTTCGTCTTCACCGTCACCATCGTCTTCTCAACTAAACGGCACTGAGGCGCCCTGGCTGCCAGGCGACCTCCGTCTAGTTATCATTAAGTCAAAGACTTATCGTATGCTATACTCCGCCGATGCCCTGCGCAAGCCCGACGCCGAACTCGTGCGCGATATTCGTGAGCTGGACGAGGAGGTTGAACGCTGGCGCCTGTCGGTACCGGCGCACACGCGACCGCAGCTGTTCTACGCACAAGCACAAACCCTAAACCACGACAACATGCCGCGCCCGCGCCTGGTGCGCCGTACCATACTGCACTTCGAATATCACTACCTGCTGGCAACGATCCATCGCGCCGTCAGCCGCTGCCGCACTTGGGGCGCCGACGGTGATGCTGGTGGTGGAGGCGAGGATGAAATAAAAGGGCTGGGTTCGAGCCTGTCGTTGTCGGTCGAGGCAAGCCGTGCAACCATTTTCTATCTGCGCCTAGCCATCAATACGCTGTTTGAAGATGCTTTTTGGTTGGCCCTCCTTCTCCCTTCCCCCCCATCGAACGGGCCACTTTCTAACTTTCGCCCCATGTCACCCCAGGCTGGTCGTCTCTTATCCTATGTCTGCCACCATGACTATATTTGGCAACATTATGATGCACCCGCTTCACCCACGCTCACGCGATGACCTGCAGCTGCTTAACATCACACCCGAATTGCTTCAGCAGATGCGGCCGCCCGACTGGACGCCTAACGAGTTGGCCAACATGCAAATAATCGAGAGCTTCGTAACCGAGCTAATCCGGCTTGGTGACCATGCCATTACCAAGGCAACGCGAGATCGAGAGAAAGCATTGAAAAGACGGTAGGGTAGGTCAATGAGAGCATGTATCGTTTGGTTTAGCTAGTAGAAATTATTCTGTTTTAGAATGGATAGATAAATAGATAATACGGGGTTTATATACACGCTATCTAGCAGGCTAGGTAGCACATGTGGCAGTCATTTTTCGGACTCCGATCTTACATATTCTAAACTATGGGAGTTGTGAGCGGTAGGATGCCTCCTCTAACCACATTAATGTAATCTCTAATCTCTATAGCGGTACTAGTCTAGGCACTATCGTTAGCACTCTTCACCTCCGGAGTGGCTTCTTCCTCGTCAGTCTTCCTGGTCCTTCCACGGTCTTCCTTGTTGAGAGACTGCAGGCCAGTCTTTTATTCTGTATGTTCCTGGGACAATCTAGTTTGCCGAATAAATAGGCTAATAAGAAGGCCGGTAAAGGCAACACAGGCATACAGGATGAAAATATTTCTCAACGCATCCCAATAGGCAGCTCTAACGGCCTGCTTTTGATCTGTAGGAAGGCCTGCAATCTTCTGGATACTGGCGGAAGCTTCTTTTCCGTTAAACTCTTATGCAAGTTGTGGGCCTAAAGCAGATATCAGAACACCTTTCTGCGAGTTCATCACGCTGCTGAAAACGACTTCGCCAATGACGAAAGAAAAAGATGTGCCGATTTGCCGAGCGAAGGAGTAGGGAGCGGTGGCGGCGCCGATATCTCGGGGCTCGACATTGGTTTGAACAGCAATAAGAGGCGCCTGGAAGTTGGTACTGGATCCGAGCCCGGCGATGATCTGAAAGATTATAATGCGGTCCCGATGGGGTTCGTCGTCGCGATAAGTCAGAAGGCCAAGTCCAATAGTCATAACGATTAGACCAACAACAATAGGCCAGCGGAAGTTTCCAGTCTTCTTAATGAATATGCCACAGCCTATTGAAAGCAACGACGATGAAATGATGTATATCAGCAGGTACACTCCAGATAGGAGCGAGTTGGCTCCCAGAACGGCCTGGAAATACAAAGGCAACCAGTAGCTACCGCCGAGAAAAGCCATGGAATGCGTGATGCTCAAGCTGTAGGTGGAGACACTGTTTCTGTAGCGGAATATTCTCTGAGGAATGACGGGATAGTTGGCAAACTTGGACTCGTAGGTGCAGAAAAGTGCAATGGTAACGGCGCCAAACACGACGAGGCAGATAACAGTGGTGGATTTACAGGCGAACTCGACACCGCCAAACGGAAGACCCATGAGCACCATGAGCGTGCCGCCCTATGTATGACAAGCAGGTTACCAATCCAATTGATGGCAACAAGGCCTTGTTTGAGAGGCGTGCAAGGATTGTGCAGCTTGAGAAAGAATACCAAAACGGTAAGAGCTATCCCGCCAAAGGGAAGGTTAATAAAAAAAGCACCGACGCCAAGAGATTCTGCTTGTAAAAACACCGCCAAGCACGGGACCCAAGGCCGATGCCAAGGCCCAAACACCACTAAGTAAACCGAAATACATGCCGCGCTCCTTTAGGGAGAAGAGACCGGAAACGCAAATGTTGGGTAGCACAGTGGCACCACCACCGCCAAAACCTTGAAGAGCCCTCGCGGCAATAAGCATGCCCATGCTGCGGCTAATTGCGCAGAGAAGCGATCCCAACAAGAATAGGCTGACTGCGACGAGCAAGGTCTGTTTGCGACCGAAAATGTCGGATGTCTTTCCCCAGACTGGAACACCGGCAGCGTTTCCAAGTAGATAGGCGCTATCTATCCAAATGTAGCCGGCAGAGGCGTCGAAATGACTAACAATAGTAGGAACGGCGGTAGTAATAATGGTTGTGTCGAGAGCGGAAAGGAAGAGGGACATGGTAAGACCTCCCATAGTTATTGCCGTCTGGAGTTTGGTCCTTCCCACTTTGGGCAAGTTGAGGGGGTCAATTGGCTCCTCATCGATGAGCTCCTGCGCACTCGTCTGACTGCTATTGGCAATTCCAGGAGAAGAGTTTGTTTGCTGAGCGTTATCTTGTATATTAGCTTGGCTTTTAACGTTGCCAGTTGAATTGTCGGGTTGGCTCGTACAGCCCGGTGTCGACGGCGCTATTACGTTTGAAAGTAATTCGTCGTTGGAGGGATATAGACAAAAACGTTGAAAAGACAAGAAGTTTAAGAGGTAGTTGGTCAGATGTGCGAGCGGGGTTCTTGTTGTTTATTCCTTATTATCTATCTATTTTAAACAGCTAGACAGCCACTCCTGGCTATGAAGGCCTGAAGTGCGCCTTAATAGAACCCTCTGGGGAGAAAAACATTAGGAAAGGGAGGGTGAAGGTGGGTAGGGAAGAAAGAAAGAAGGAAAGAATGAAAGAAGGGGGGGAAGAAAGAAGGAACGGATTAGGCCGGGGGGGGGGGGGGGCTCGAAGTCACGTGACCAGGCATGTGACCTGTGCGTGGCTTGTGCGTCACGTGACTTATTCCTCAGAATCATCGAGCTGGGCAGATATTACGCTTTGTAGATTCCTAAAGGATTAGGCAGTGTAATAATCCCGCATAGATCCACTAGCGCCTACAGGGTCTGTTAAAAATTACGGCTAATAACGTACAGGGCTATGCAACACGTGCGTGCACTTTATAAGATAAATAGATAGGCGTTTTAAATCTTAACCATTACTTACCACAAATCACCAACTTCAAACTGCTTATTGCTATATTATTCACACTGGACTATTACCAAAAGCTTTTATAATAACCTTTATACTGCTTTTATTTGTTACTACTGCGCCATCCACTCATTAGGTGCCGAGAAGTCGCTGGTTTTACAACCTAATCCTAGTAACATGAAGATTCGGGTCGAGCTGTTCCGCCTTGAGCTCACGTATGCCGTACTTAAGTGTAGCTACGTGCTCTCGCAGGTCAAACTCGCACCCGTTAACTTGCACACGATTCTCGGCTGGAATAGGCTGCTGGTACGGTACGAGATTGTCGGCAGGAGGCGTTAGATTGGCATGGGTTGCCGCTGGCGACCGCTATTTGTACACTTGTGTACACCGTAGATAACACGGGAATAACGCCACGTCTTAATAAGCAGATTTCGAATTGGCAGAAAAAAGAAAACAAAAAGCATAGCAAATAACAAATAACTGTAGAAAAACCTACTCCTCTGCGGCGCCCTCCTCTGGCCTCCCTGTACGAATTCGCTGCCTCCTCTCCTCCCGTCTGTCCCTCTCCTCCTGATCAGCCTGCCTTTCAGCCCTGAATGCGGCGTCAGCGACCTTCTGCGCCTGTAATAACCTGCGCATGCCAGCCCGCCCCAGCCTGCCCGATCCTGGTGCTGTTGCTACTACTATTGTATCCTCTGCCTCTGCCTGCGTAAGCTGCGCCCTGGGCCGCCGCCGGCGCCGTGGTGCCGGTACTGGTGCTACCCGTTTTTGCTTATATAAGGTGGGTTGGTATTCCCGTGGTGTACACGTACAAATAGCGGTCGCCGTTGCCGCTCCTCAAGCTAAATGTCGTATTTGTAATCACCAAACGGCCCGCTATTCATAGATAGAAACAACTGCACGTCCGACATCGGACTGTCGTCTGGAGTCAGCCTCCGGCTAACACTGTCGCTGCCTAACCAGCTAGGCAGATCCGTCCTGCCTGAATTCGTGGCTGGCAACAGCTGTCATTGGGCGTCAGTATCCGATCGGTGCCGCTCTGCCAGCTCTGTATCTTGGCCCTTTTGCCACCTTCTTCGATTTCCATCAACCGTATGCCGATTCGTGCCATCAGCCCCACATGCCCTCACGCCGCGCGCTGCTGTGTACGTCACGCGATTTGGTGACTACCGCGTATATCGGCGCCACGATGCCGAGGTTGGCACTGAATTTGAAGCTCCAACATGGTCTAGCATGACAGGTAGGACCCTTTTACAAATACAAGTAGAATGTACTTGGTGTTGAAAATGGCTCGTAACCTTGAAATTCAACTTATACCTACTTCTCGACTTTCTTAATATCGACAACTTGAGAAGTTTTCTCATCCACCTCCTCTCCTTCGAGAATTTTGCGGATGTTTACAACCTGGGAATGTACCTCTCCATCAAACAACGCAGTGCTCTCTTCCAAGCTAAGACCTTTGGTTTCAACCCAATACCAGATAACAACTGCCAACTCAAAAATGTCCCATGCCCCATTTATAATGTAAAACTTCCAGCCTATGGCATCCATAGCAAACGGGAACGCAAAAATTGGGACCAAAATAAAAGCACTCTGTATAATACCACAGATTGCAATACCAAGACTGCGAATCTGATAGCTTAGAAGCTCTGGTGGGTACATGTATAGCACTGGCGTCCAGGCAAAGCTGTAGGAGCCCATTGCCAAGAAAATCATGGCCACATTAGCGTATATAGCAGGATTGTAGTGACTTTCGCCGTAGAACTTTGTCAATGCGCCAATGATGAACAGGAAGATAGTGCACAGGGCCGTCGACACTGCGGTGATGGTCTTACGCCCCATTTTGTCAGCGAGCACCGTACCGCAGATGGCGACAAGAAGACACCATGCATTGAGGATGATATTGATCTCAAGTTGCAGCGTGGTGTCTGTAATTCCGGCATTGCTGAGTGCGGTTCCAAGATAATAGGAGAAAATATTGGAGCCCGTTAACATGGAAAAAATGCCGACAGAAATGACGATCAGCATCCTTTTGCGCAATGAGGGTGTCGTAAAAATAACTTTCAAGGTAGGCACTTCCATGGTTTTTTCGAACTCGATCGATTCTACAATTTGGAGATACTGCGCCCTCACAATCTCTGATGTAACGTCGCCATTTGACGTTGTTTGAGCCAGTGAGACGAGAGCCTCCTCTCGCTGCCCTTGAAACGCGTACCACCGGGGTGATTCGGGCACGAAAGGCAACGTAATGACGGATATGACAGTGAAGAGGATTTGCAAGAGGGACGGGATACGCCAGGCCCATGTCGAGCTAATTGCGGAAGTTCCATATGTAATGCCTAGATATAGTTAGCATCTCCACGGTTAACCTTATAAGAGATGGACCCTTACATACCCGATGACAGTAGTGCTCCTACATAGTAAAGGTCGGTGAATGCACCCAAACCAAAAGTGCGATATTTTTCTGGGAGTGCTTCCGCCAGGAATGTTGGGCAAGCCACGTAAGTGCCACCAATGCCAAATCCTAAGATAAACCTGGCTGCCAGGAACATGCCAATATTCTGGGAAGCCGACTGAATTGCAGTACCAATAATGGAAAGGACGGCCGAGTAAAACATGCTCGGCTTTCTTCCAATTGCATCGGGGACTTTTGCGAAGAAAATACCTCCGATAACGGCACCAACCCAGACGAAAGCTGAGTTTAATCCCGTGGTAGCTGCATCCAGCTTGAAGTAATCTGTATACGAGGGAAGGATATTCAGCGCATTCATCATGCTAGAATCAAACCCAAGTACCTGCATTGGTTAGGAATAGCTCGTGGATACCAACAAGGGACGACATACAGAGGCCGTGCTGAACGAAGTCATCAACAGTAGCATGTTTACGATTAATGACGACCTAGGAACCCATGACGGGAATTTCCTTAGTTGGAGGACAAGTGTGCTGGTCGCCATGCTGATCGCTATGATGATTAACTAGTTTGCTGTGCTGTTTAAAGATACCAGACCACTTGGAATATGGCATTCATTGCTATATATATATATATATATATATACCTGTGGGTTGCTGACAGTATCCGGGCCCGGTTCGTACATGGTAGATAAGACCAACTATGACCTGTCCGTCTACCTGCAAGCTACTACTAAGGTCCTTCGCGACAATCTCTCCTAAGACAGCTGCGTATCGCCGTTCTAATTCAGGTGCGCACTTCGGAGTACTCGTAGAAGCAGTATCGGCCATAGTCTTATCTCAGTCCACTGTTACTTGTCTCTGCCCGCTTATCTGGGACCGAAGAAATAACGCTTATAGAATAAGTGGCACAGACAAAAGGTTTAGGTCAGCGAACGATTAACAAGATTGCAAGCACATTTTAATCGCTCTCTCTTCCCCCCAAAAACTGATAACAGCAAGCTTGTGGGTTTAGGCGCAGTCTTAATCTTGATCTCTTCTTATCTTTACAATTGACCCGCCTATACATATAAAAAGTCTGCAACTGCTTGTATCGCCCGTTACGACGATACGCGATAGAGTGCCGGCTGCCAGACGGCCGGCAATTATCTTAGTTTATCGCCCGCGTCGGCCATGTTATAAAATCTCGATTGCTGTCACCACCGTATAGCATATCTCCCATAGTCTACAGAGGAGCAATACACGTCACGGCCATGTCTGAAAATATCGACCACCTCTTGGGCCAGTTGTCACTAGCCGAGAAGGTGTCCTTACTGGCAGGAGCTGATACCTGGCAAACACAAGAGATTAGCAGACTGGGAATTGGATCTCTGAAGGTTCGTAAGCCTACAAAACAACCCTGGAAGCAGTTAGCTAATATATTAAAGACCACTGACGGGCCATCTGGTGCGCGTGGACAATTCTCTGTAGACGGTCCTACGGCTGCATTCCTGCCAGGCCCTATATGCCAGGCAGCGACATGGTCTCGGGAGGCGCTCCGCTGTATCGGCCAGCTTCTTAGCAGGGAAGCCAAGACAAAAAGCGCAGATATCCTGTTGGCACCAACCATCTGCTGCGCACGAAATCCACTGGGCGGTCGCAACTTTGAATGTTTTGGCGAAGACCCATTCTTAACAGGCTCGTTGGCTATCGAATATGTCGCAGGCGTCCAAGAGTCAGGAGAGGTAGTGGCTACAGTTAAACACTTGTGAGATTCTTATTGTTTGCCTCACGCTGTTTTCCTTATGAGGTCTTTCTTATCTTAGACATTAGTGACTAACAAGTACGTTCCCACAGTGCTGCAAACGAACAAGAGTCAGAACGCTACAGCATCAACGCAGAAATCGGAGAAAAGGCGTTGAGGGAAATATACCTAAAGCCGTTTGAGATGGTCATACGATCAGCCACACCGCCAGGTTGTGTTATGACGGCATATAATATGATCAATGGCCTGCACATGGACATGAACAGCCACCTTATCCAGGATGTTCTTCGCAACGAATGGAATTTTCAAGGCCTGATCATGAGCGACTGGGGTGGGACCAATTCTGTCACTGAGAGTCTCATAGCTGGTTGCGATCTCGAGATGCCTGGGCCTCCCGTCAAGAGGGGTAAAAAGCTCTTAGAGGACCTCATTTCGGAACACGATCCCCGGCTGCATGCGGCCGTCAACGCTTCAGTGCACCGGGTGTTATCTCTCGCCAAAAGGATGAAACTTCTTGGTCTTACGGAGTTAGATGCAACAGCCACTCGTCAACGCAGCGAGTCATCTGCGACGAACGAAGAAGACATCTACCTCATGCGAGATGTTGCTGCTGGTGGCATAGTGCTCTTGCGAAATTCTCACAAGGTCTTGCCGCTGACAGCCAGTATGTTGCAGTCGAAGCAGGTCGCTTTTATCGGACCCAATGCCAAAACTGGTACTCCAGGTGGAGGGGGTTCAGCCACGATGAACCCTCAATATTTGAGTCAACCTATGGCTTCGTTCAAGGCCGCTGCCGCGGCTAAATCAATTGAAGTCACTGTGAAGCATAGCCCGGGGGCCTTCGCGAAGAAGTTTCTGCCACTCTTATCTACGCACCAATGGAGTGCTCGTGGCGGCCTACAGGACCCTGAAGCCAAGTCAATGATCCGCGTGGATTTCTACACATCGGCAGACCTTTCAGGTCCTTTGGCAGAGACCCAGTTCCGCAACAGCTCGAATGTGGAGCTCATAGACACTGCGCCACCTAGTTTTCAGCAGAATCCTTTCCTACCATATTCACACCGAATTACCTCGACTGTCACACCATTTACCACGGGACTACATGTGTTCAGCGTGTCAAGTGTTGGGGAGTCTCGGCTGTCCGTTGATAGCGAGGTGTTGTTGGACAACTGTGGGTGGAAAGATTATGGGGAAACGTTTTTTGGATTTGGCAGCACTGAAAAGCGCGCCTCGAAGCACCTATTTGCAGGGAAGTCTTATGATGTCGTCGTTGAAAGCTGGACCAAACCTTGGGCTCCCGGAGATCGTGACCCTATTTTTGGCTCGGCACCCTCTGTTCGGCTCGGTTATCTAGAACAGCTGCCAGGAAACATGATTTTGGACGCTGTCAAACTTGCCAACGAGAGTGCCTACTCCATCGTTGTCTTAGGCCTAGACGATGAGTGGGAGAGTGAAGGCTACGACCGACAAAATATGCGTCTCCCAGGTGCGCAGGATGAGTTGGTTTATACTCTACTACGCCAATGTGAACGACCGGAAAGTCTTATATTTGTCAATCAGTCTGGCTCGCCGGTTGAATTCCCCTGGGTGAAATTGGCTAATACACTCATCCAGGCTTGGTATGGTGGTCAAGAAGCGGGATATGCGCTGGCTAACATATTGCTCGGGACCACCAACCCGTCCGGCCGTCTGCCAATCACATGGCCTCGGAAATATTCAGACCTACCTTTCGAAGCAGACAAGGAATCCTGGCCTGGCGTTGAGGGAAATGTGCAGTATAAAGAAGAAACCATGGTTGGCTATCGATATTATCTTCAAACTGGAAAAGAGCCGGACTTTTGGTTTGGTTATGGACTTAGCTATACCGATTTCAGCAACGCACTTGAGGGCGTTACTGAGACCATGGACTCCTGGATATTCCAAGTCTCTGTGAAAAATCAAGGAGCCTGTTCTGGCAAAGAAGTGGTTCAGATGTACAGCTGGCCAGCTAAGGAAGCTGGCCGGAAAACACTCGCTGCGTTTTATAAGACGGGGTTAATTCCTAAACAGCAGACAGAGACCATTTCTCTTACAGTTGAAAAAAGAGAGTTGGCTAGTTGGGAGGGTAGTAAGTGGCAACTATTAAATGGGGTGTATTATTTTAGCCTTTGCAGACATGTTGGAGATAAGGACGGCGATACTGTTAAGGTTAACCATGCAAAAACTAGAACTTGGTTAGCAGCCTAGTACTAAAGGAAGAATAGAACATACTTATATTAGCTTTCCTTAAAAATATGAGCAATAAAATGCAACCGATTTTTGTAACCAGCCTACAGGATTGTTAAACAAAGGCGAGAGTTTGATTTAGAAAAATCATAACACTTAATTAGGGCTGTTAAAAAAAGCTTAAGCCCTTTGAGGTTATGTAAAAGCGTATGCCTTCCTAAGGTTTCCTAACAAAGGTAACTAAGACAGTAACTCAAAAAGAGGAGGGTTTAGTAAAGCCTTAAGCTTTTAAGTTAAAAAGGGGTTTTTAAGGTACTAAAAGCTCTCTTTAAGATGTAGAATATAACGGTTTAGTAAATACTACTGCTTAATTTTAAAGCTTAATTTTATAGTTATACTGTAATTAGTTAAAGGGAACTTTTTTACCTTTTTTAGTTAAAGGTAGTTAAGGTAAGGTTAAGGTAGGGGTTTTCTAAAGGGTAGCTTAAGAATTATCTAAGGTAATGGTATATATCTTTAAAGCCTTAGTTTTTAAGTGTAACCTTCTTTTTTTAGTTAAGATAACAGTAACTATAAGTAACGTACTTTTTAGGGTAACTATAAAGGGGGTTTATAGGGTTAGGTAGTTTAAGGTAAGGTATACAAAGGTGTTACAGCCAACTAGCTACTTCACTTTTATAGGGAAAATGGTGTATAAAAATCATTCATATCTAAAGCCCAATTTACGAGTTCTTACTTTCATGCAAGTGTAGAGTTGTAAAACATTTAAGGTCTATAACGTTACTAACTATTAAAGCAGCGCCCATCTACAAAACAATTGAAATTTCGAAATATAGTGTGTATTAATATATACCTATAGAGCCAAAGTGCTATATCCCGCAAGCGAGAATATAGACGACAGACTTTAGCTTGGTGACTACATGTGGGAGAGATTCGTCGATGGAAATAAGAATGTCGCGAAAATAACAATCAATCTAAACCGCTTAAAAGACGAGCTCTAGTGCGCAAACAACGATGAAGAGATACTACAGGATTTTGTGCAGCTTGGTCAGTGGTAACAAGGACATGGCAGTTTTAAAGCCTTGGCTAAGCACGTTCGTCTCGTTAGCGCTTTCACGTGGGTTTTAAAACATTTCTGAGTCACATTTTATCTTTCAAACCATATTTAGAACATGCATGTTTTCAACGTAACTTATTTCTAATTGGATAATCTTTCGTTAGAGAGCAGTTAATGCTTCAACATTACTAGAATTTACGTTAAAGCTTGATTCGTCTTCTAGTAACTTTTCACTCGCGAGAAGAACAATCGGAACAATATCTGTTAATCTAGCTATCTTTTTAGCTAGCTTACTGTGCGCTTAAAATTGACCGTTTGGGTGAATAAGAACTTTCGTATACCCGTCAATTCGCTTCGCAAACTTATGGTACGCTACTGCAGCCTCATCGATAGAAATTTCATGTGACACAACAAAGCTGGGTTTGGCTTTTCCTGCAATGATCAAGTCCCGGAGGTACCGATTGTATGCCTTTACATTGCACTGCCCTGTGCCAATGGTAAGGCCCTATATAAATTAACAAAAACATCCTTTGCTTTTACACGCTGCTTTTGATTTATCCACATACCTTCTCAAACAGCTTCCCAAAGCTTAGACTTAGCATCCCCTTTTTTGATGCAGCATCGGGGGCGCCGGGGTCACTATACAAGTGGTAGCAATTGATTACATTGCATATCGTTAAAAGGCGTATTTTCAGATGGTTACACACCTTGGGACATATAGACCTGGGATTCCTAGACCACCGCAAGGACGTGTCACACTTATCATGTTTTCCAACACGATGTTGGGCTGCTCGCCTGATCCTAAACTGTTACTGGCCTGATAACCGACAGCGTCCACGGAACGGTCCACTGGGCCGTTGTTGGCCTGTAATATCTGGTCAACGGCATCGCTTTTCGAGAAGTCAATAGCGATGCAGCCGATTTTACTGGCAGCCTGTAAACGCTCCGGAACACGGTCGACGACATAGACGTGGCTGGCGCCTCTCAGGATAGCCGAGTAGGCCGCCATCAAGCCCACGGGCCCAGCTCCAAAGACGGCAATAGTTTCACCAGAGCGAAACCCGGAAATTTCCACTCCATGCCAGCCTTTGGACACTAGTTAGAAGCAAATAGTTGTGTGTATAGACGTATAGACATAGAAAAATGCAACGTACCAGTAGGAAAGATATCTGCCCACTTATATTAGTATCTTTACAATTGGCCTAGAGTTTATACGACCACGCGTAGAAAATCCAATAGTTGCTTACCAGCTAAAAGAATAAAGTCCGCCTCAAATTCCTTGCCGGGTGGAAGCTGTAGTGCATTGAAATCTGCGTAAGGGACTCGAAGGTACTGCGCTTGGCCTAGGTCCATCGTTAAGCACACTGCATATAGAGTAATACTAAGGGGGTTTATTAACTTACCCCCACGGTACGGACCCATGGCCACATAGCCTAGCCAATTCCACGTATACGTTAGTTTCATCGTTTTATATAGAAGCCAGTGGCGAAAACCCTTATATAAAGGGTTAGAGAAGCTAACCGTAGGCTCCACCGGAAAACCCAGGGTTGACGCCGGTGCAAAAGGCAGTCTTCCCCTCCTCGCAATTCCGGCATCTGCCATCTGCCACATTGAAAGGCAGGACTACACGGTCGCCTTTCTTTAAGAGGGAGACGCCATCCCCAACTTCACAAACAATGCCCATATTCTCGTGGCCTATATGTCGACTGCGGTCAGCGGGTAGCTAATCGTGTAGAAGAAAGCTCTTACCAAATGTGATTCCTGGCGCAGCCGCGGTCCGTCCTTCATACATACTAAGTAGTGATGCATTAGCAAGGTACGCGATTGCTTCCCATCAGTAGGCCCGTTGCATACTGAAGATCGGAGCCACAGATCGCCGCCTATGCGGAAGATCACTGTCAGCCCCGGCACTTGGAACTGCAAAAAGGAGATAATGTATTACTAACCGTAGTGATCTTGACAATGACATCATCAGGATGCTCCAGCTTGGGAAGCTCCACCTCCTCTACCCGCACTTCGTTAGGGCCAACATAGTTGACGGCCTTCATCGTAGGAGTAGCCATTACTGTTGCGGTAGGTTTGGATGCGGTGGATGGATTTGAATATCGAAATGGAATATGAAAAGAAAAGGAAGAAGACGAAGAAAGAAGAAGAAGAAGAATAAAAGAATAAGAAAAAGAACCCCTGTTTAAATGAAAGAAACGGCCGATCTAACGCTTGCCATTTGCAGAACATTTCCCCATTCGACAAATAGGGAAAGCGGGGTAATCCAACCATTTTCCCACCAATTGTCCGACTCAAGCTACTACTACTAAGCCTTAGTCTCTCTGCGGCATACAAAAACATAAATACGTTGCGAGCAGCTGCGCCCAGTTCTATCATCGTTAATCACAGACGCGATTAAATTATACAACAAAAAACATATGGCACCGGCTGTCTTGCGATTTCGCACACTTTGGGGTGTGGCACCTGGTCCCAAGTATAGGGCATGGACGCAGTGGTTTCCGCAGCTAAAGGCCCAAGGCTACGGTGTGTTCATATCTGTTGCCGATGGCTATTCTAAGTTGCTAATCAACTACATCCTCGTCTGCTTTTACCCCTTAATCAGCTGGCGTTGAGGTTGAAATAGTAGACTTGGAAGACTTGCATGCCGTAAGGCGTATCTGTGACGCCTCTGGGCTAGAAGTTATTGCTTTGTTAGTGCGGTTAAAAGATACAGATTAATAAACCTCTGGCTAACCACTGAAAGTATCCGAACAAATGAATCGCCACCCAGCGGGCCGCGCAAAGCTGGTTTGAAAGCCCATGACCATCTACATCGCTACCGAGCAGAGCTAGAACGGGCAAAAGCCTTAAGGCCAGTCAAGATCAACTCCCATTCTGGATGGTAAGAACTGCTTAGATCATCAAGCCACGTCGACTAAAAAGTCTGATTTGCTAAGCGCCGAAACAGTGATACATGGCCCTTGGAAGAATCCGTATCTTTTTTTCAAGGCACGCTGGCCATTGATGCCGAGCTGGGCCTTTCTGGAAAAGTGTCCCATGAGACACACCGGAACTGGTCACTGTTTCATTTGGCTGCCACAGCATACATTTTAGAGAAGGTTCCAAGGTAATACATACGCCTTAGCAAGCGTACGGTTGAGCACTATACGGCTGCTTATATATATCACAGGCTACTTATCACGGCAGACTTTTCGCATTTTGTCGTCGTAGGCGAGCGTCTGTTGGATGTCAATGAAGAAGACAGGACCTTGTTAAAGTCCGTTTTACCACATGTGCGTCCCTTTTATACGTTTAAAGAAAAACTTGCAGCTACTATGCACAATACTAATTTTGTTGGCTAGGTTCGCCATATCCATGCACGGATTGGCACAACGCAGTCGTCCCAATGTCCAGATCCGACAAATCCGGTGTTCGCACTAGAAAGGAGTTTTTTTGAGACGATATGGAAACAAACAATATCGGCCATGCTTACCAGAGAACCATCCGCACAAATAACATTCAACCCGGAGTATGGGTAAGTTAGACAATATTAAGAATCTATTACTTTACACTATTATCTAACCAATTTTTTAGCCCGTATCCATATCAAGCTTTTGGGGCTATAAGAGAGTATGGAGAAGTTGCGGACTCAGAGGGCGCTCGTCTACAAAAGTTGTTTAAGGCATATGTTGAAGAGTTGGCTAGTAAGTAGGGTGTATAAACCTGAACTTTTTGTAAGAAGACTATCTGCTACGCAGTATACGTGTGCACGTGAAAGTGTCGCCGTAGATAAACAAAGAAAAGCGCCCGTGGAGATAGACGTTTCGAATCTTGGCCATTACGTACTACAAATAGCTGACTACAAATTGCTTATATCTATATTAAGCCTTCGAGACTACTATCAGACTACTATCAGGAGCTTTTATGCTATGACGAAACGTCTTCCTTTACAATCACCTAATTAATTTAATATTCACGGCAGCGGTGTGACTGTTACTAAGGGCGCAACCAAAGCAGCCACGAAGCAGTACTCGTAGGTGCGCTCCCCAGCCTGCACCTGTAGCAAAACGGGCGCCTACCTCAAATTCTAGAGATCTATAGTATATCCTTAGATAATTTATGGGTACCTTGTTGTCTACGTAAACTTACTCCGTAGGAGTAAATCTCCCGGCTTTCTCGTAAAGGTCTGGTCATTCGACACGCGAAACTAGGATGAAGTGTGGAGTATAAGCCCGGGGCGATAGGCAGTTTCGAAACGTCGGTGGCTCCCTACACAAGCCCAATCTTCAGCAAAGTCATAGTCCACACTGACGTAGCTTAGCAAACCTTGTGTATTAATCAAACAGCAGAGGCACTATGGCGTCTTAATGTTTATGTTTTGGAAAGAAGAGACAACCTCCTATCTGCCTCCTCTCATATGCATACAACCATGCAAGCGAAATCACGGCAGACAATATGAAGATTGCTACACCATTGTACTGTCGCTAGGAGTTGACATTATTGGTGTTGTAGCTGACATCCACGAGCTGATAGTCGGCACCTTCGGCACCAACTCCCTTTACACTCTCGAATTTGATGATGTCGCTATGACCCCGAGTCTTACAGGTGATACGACGACATCAGGTGCCAGCTCTTGGATCGCTTTAAGATATCTATTGCAGATTTTATAGCATGACAAAAAGCACCATTATGGCACCTCTTTCCAGCCGACACCGGCGGCTTGCATCAGCTACTCTCCTGATATTACCTACGACAACACTGCCGCTGCTGGTGGAAACTGCACCGGCAAGTCCATTTACGTAACGGCTGGTACCCAGGCGCCGTATAGCGTATACGGCTCCTTCTTCGGCACCAGTGCCGGCTGTGGTGCCGTGTTATCAGTCGACGACGATGGCGCGCTCATAGAGGCCGTACAAAACTTCACGAACGCAACCGACTAAGGTGTCCACGGCCTAGTCGTGGCACCGTCAGGCCAGTTTCTCTACTCAGCTGGCAACAGTATCTGGGCGCATCGCATTGACAATGCCACGGTGAGGTAACCTTTAGTGGCCAACCTGGCGGGGCCAGCCACAGGCCCAGATCCGCGTCATGCGGCAGAGTGCACCCTAGCGGGAAGTATTTATATATCGTGCTCGAGGGGACGAGCCAGATCGCACTATATGCTCGATGGCACCACTGGCCCACCAACGGTCACCAATGCAACGTACTCGCTGCCGCCATCCGGAAAATCTGATGGCACTGCCGACTACTGGGCAGACGAGGAAGCTCTATTGGCTAGCAATGGGTATATGTGGGCGACGAATCGCGTGTGGTCAACAAACAACACTGTGTACATCCCGGCGTTCCAACTGGACTCCGCTAGGACAGTTAAGTCGCAACTGTTCTTGGTGCCGGCCAACAGTGTGGCACCTAGCTCGTTCTCGGACCTCTTTGTAGCACTGAAGACGGCTTTGTGGAGATCTGGCAGCTCGCGACAGACACGACTGCATTCGTTGTTGCGCACCTTGACTTGGATGACGGCGGCTGTGGTGCAAATGCAGTTTGGTACTCTTAAGTTTCCGCCAATGGCAGTCACACTAGTATTTAATATATATGTATGTCTTTTCCATGCATCCCTACTACCGGTAGCTGAATTTATACTGTATCCTTCAATCAACCAAGGTAATTACAGTGTCACACTTACGAGCAGAATATGTAGTGCCTGTAGTCTCTGTTATGGCTTATCGACATCAGGAGTAAGGTATATGCCAAGACTAAGTCTACGCATCTGGTCGAGTATAGTTTAACTCTCGTACTCGTCTCCAAACCTCTCGCACAATCCTTTCTTGTCCCAGCCGACCAGTTTCCGTTGTGGAAGCCCCTGCTGGCCTAAACAGTTAGCGAGAGTTCCCCCCCCAAAAAGTAAGGACCTAACCATACCTAATGGCAAGGTAGAGTCTGCTTCCAAGTTTGGCGTCTTCAATCATGGCAGTGAGTGGGTCTGGAGGGGGATTTGCCGTTGTGATCAATCCGCCAGCTTCTTGTAGAATGGCGATACCTGCCGCGACATCCCATTCCCAACAGCCACCCTCCCACCAAATATCAAGTGCCCCCATTGCTGTGTAGGCTAGATCGAGCGTGGCACTAGATATTAAATCATGGTTTAACACAGATCAGTCAGTATGGAGTTTAGAGGGTTTCCATACCTTCCCAAGCTCCTTATCCCATGGACCATCCCTCCTTTCCCCCCCCTCCCCCCAACTTCCACGGCCATGTTTATAAAGCTGTCCACTTTTCGAAACAGATTTCCATCTGGCGTATCCCTTCTATCCTTACCCCACTCGCAAGAGAAGATGCAGCCTCCTGGCCCTTGCTCCGGCATGGGAGGAATAGGGTTTCGGACCAGCGGTAGAGATTGCGTTTCGTTTAGCCATGCACCACGGCCACGACACGAGGAGAACAGCTGGTTTAAAAATGGAGCAAATACTACCCCAATTACAGGTCGGCCGTCGAGTATGAAGCCAATAGAGACACAGAACATCGGGAATAGGTGCGCAAAATTTACGGTACCGTCGAGTGGGTCCACACACCACGTTGGTGTGGAGGACTCAACAAGGTAGGACCGGGACGTGTTTTTCGAGTAAGATTCCTCGCCGATGAACCTGTAGTGATCAGTCATCATATAATGAATGTTGGAGACTGTTAAAACATAATTTGAATGAAGGAAATACTTGTGCTTAGGGTAGTTCGTAGTTATTGCCGACTTGATAAATGCTTCCACGTCTAGGAGAGGAGCCGTTAGATCCGTAGTACCTATTTTCAGCGACGCGGGCTGCTCATTAAGAAACTCACCTTCATCTGTCTTTGTAACGATGTCTACTGCACTGTCTTTCTCAGTATAGGTTTGCCTTTCTTGTTCCTCCCCACCGAAGGTCGAACGGGCGGCGGCCATAAGCATGTTGCCTGCATCTTTGCCCAACTGCACAGCAAAGGCGTAAATTTTGCCAAGCTCTTGCTCATTTATTTCGGACATGGTTAATCGCTTTCGCCCGTGGGTTTTCTAAAGACTGATATTGTCTTCTTTCATTGAGAAGAAACTGGGCCAGGTAAAAGCATGTACAAACTTGAAATTACAATTCCTTGTGTTTTTGGGCTGTTCCTCCTAAACCGGTGGCAGCCGAGCGGCTTTAAGCCAGAAGCGGGGTAATTTACTTCGGAGCATTTCCGCATGGAGCACACGGTCCCCAACACTTTATGGATTCCTGACAAATCAACCTCAACGCTACTAGATAAATCTGAGCCACAGACCAGGGACAATAACAACCAGATCCTCACATAGCCTTTCGCCTCTTACAGGCGTGAATCCTAAAGGGAGTACGGCTTAGGCCTTTCTATGAAACACCTTAAGACGATGTCCTATCCGGAGGTACGCTACGGAGTAGAAGCCGCTATTGGAAGGTAGGTTAGGCACTACTCCATACTCATATGATGCTATTCACGAGCGTACTGTAAGCCTCTCGGGAGAAAGTCCAATGCGGTAAGATATAATTTCATTTCCTTCTCAACCTCATCTAGTGGAGTCCTGTGGCGCCCGCTCGTTACTGCCGGCTCGGCATTTAGCCGCCTAGTATTTATCCGGCTGATATATCATACATCTCAATCCTTTCCCTTCCTTTGGGCCTGGTGCGTCATAAATAGAGCAGTTTCTGGTCGGCATAAGTTACAGGCAAAGAGATATGTGGTCCGATTAACTCCAGCATTGCCCTCTTAAAGTATCTTTATATTGGTCCTCACTGCCATCTACAATGGTTCGACGATTACTACTCATCAATGGTCCTAACCTAAACCTACTCGGCACTCGAGAGCCACACATTTACGGATCAACGACACTAGCTGACGTTGAGAAGCAAGCGATTGCCCAGTCGAACGGCCTCGGCGTGCAGCTCGAAACCTTTCAATCGAACCACGAGGGCGCCATAATCGATCGGATACATGAAGCGGCAGGATATGGGCCTAATATTGCCGTTAACCAGGAAAAAATTGATAAGGTCTCAGCTATTATTATCAACCCAGGGGGTCTGACACATACAAGCGTAATCATGCGGGATGCGCTTCTGGGAGTGAAAATTCCATTTGTGGAGATACATGTTTCCAATGTACATTCGCGTGAGCCGTGGCGGCAACAGAGCTATTTCAGCGACAAAGCAGCGGCTGTGATATGTGGATTGGGCGTATTTGGGTATACGGCAGCAATCGAATTCGCCGCAAAGCATTTGAATCTCGAAGAATATGAAAGTAATTAGTCATACATGTACCGGCTAAGATGGCGAAAGAAAGGGGTGCAGCAAAGAGATGTACAAATTGGAGTTCTATTGTTAAGTCAAGTTATATACAAGGTCAAACTCCAATTTATCCTAAAGAGTGCAAAAGACTGTAATGGCAGGTGATTTCATATATGCGCTGGAATTTCCTTACACAAGTCCATGTCACACATCAACTTCTGCCAAGATGCCGCACCCCTTCCCGCCAACTCCTCCGGTACTGCAGAATCGTAGTCTGACATGCGACGGTTAAACAGTTCCAAGCTGACCCATCCTTCAAATCGCAGACCATGGAAGAAAGCCGTGGCGATCTCTCTGATAGGTAGATACGCTCCTCGGTCTTTTTCTCCATAAAACAGCCGACAGTTCCTTGACCAGCTCATCCTCACCGGCTGGTCTGCGTTGTAGTAGACATGCCCCCTGTCCAATGGCTCTGTCAGTCGTTCCGCATCCACAATCTGCACATAAAACACCTTTTTTGGATCAACTGTAGCAACCAATCTCGCCATCGACTTTGTAATAGCGTCCTCGCCATTGATCAACTTCCCGTCCACTGCTGTCGGGTCCGCATATATCCGCCCCGCAATGTTGAAACTATCTAGACATATGCCAAAATTGGCCCGGTTAACCCTGCAGACGACTTCCCAGCAGCGCTCCCAGATATCAATATGTGTTCCCCAGCACAGACTTTCGTACACGAACCGTATTGGTGGGTGTTGGTCCAATCCGAGATCTGCTGCCTCGCGCAGGTCGGATACGATGAGGCTGATGTCAGCGCTAGCCTGCTCCACGGGGAGGAAATTTGACGGAATTTGTATCAAATCGGTATGAAGCTCGCGAGCAAGCTTGAACCATAGCGACAGCTTCTCCAGGTGAAGGGCATGTACACTGCGGTCCACGAGGCCGTCGTAGTGCATAAAGGGCTGGAGACAGACGACCTCGAGATTCCTGGCGCAGCATAGCTCGTATATGTAGTGAGCAGCGGCGAGCTGGGCTGTTGCGGACGGGGGGCCGGAAAGAGACAATGGAGTTTTGTTACTGAACTGTTTCTCAGCTACGTCGGTAAGATCTTCGTAGAAGAGTTCAATGCCTTGGTAGCCGTATTTCTGAGCCATGTCAAGTTTGTGAACGAGGGAATGGCCGGCGAAGCACCGGCCAAGAGACATAGAGCTAATAGCAAGCTTGTAGGACATTGCAGTGGTAAAGGTGCGAAGTTAAGACCCAAATAATGGCAAGACGGATAGAAAGGTAACTGTTTTTATAAGAGAGATCTAAGAAACGGTTGCCAGTGTGTGTCAATAATATACAGCAGTGTATCTCTGTATGGGACAGAGTAGGCCACCCTGGATATAACAAGTTATGTTAGAAGGCAACAATTCAGAGACCTGTAGATGGGATACACGGAACCCCCCCTAAGCCGAAAATAAGCGGCACCCACTAACATGTCTGTGTACGACTTAGGATAATATATCATCCGGGGGACACGCAAGCTTACATAGAGGACGTATTGATTACCGAATTCTACCGAGAGGATAAGCATTCTCCCGATTACTGCTGAATCGAAAGTACTGTAAGAGCAGCGGGCACAACGGTGGTGGGAGCGCATTGTAAGGATCTAATAGGGACAGGCGCAGGCCCTCATGACTAATAAATAAGCAATACGTGTAGGTGGTAATGTTCGTACGATACAAATGAAGAAAAGCACAGAATAGTAATAGAGAAGACTAGTAAATGTCATATAATACCAGCTACGCCGCCATATCACCTCGTTGAGTTCGTGCTTCTTTCAAGGACTCCGTACGTGGGCAAACCTATTACAAGCATAGGTTACTGTACGACTAGCTATTTTTCAGTTGCTAACTTTCCAGTAACAGAGGCGCAGCCGTGCAGTGAAGCCCAGGCGCTGAATGATCGATACAGGGCGTCACGGGATTTGTATACGGCTTTAGGAGGGAGGCTGCCGGTTGAGGCCAGTTTGTGCTGATTTGGTGATATGCGTCATGCTCGCGAGCACGCCGCGCGCCCCTTCATTAGCGCCGGGGGCGGGAGTAGTAACGTGTTTTCTTATTTCGGAGTCACGTGGACAGCGTCTGGAAAACATTTACCCTTAATAGCCTGTCCCTTAATATTCTATTTCCATTTGTGCAGACATTAATGCGAACAGATCAATTTCAGAGCCACACGTCCCACTTTTAAATAGCACCGGGTCCAGAAGCTGGCTGGCAAGAAGAAATGGGCGAAGGGGAAACGGTTGGCTTTATTTTAAGCCGTCATTTACAGCTAACAATCCTAAGAGAAGATGTATGCTAATTTGGCAATTTCAGGGCCGGTGACAAGCATTTGGCTAAACATGATCAACCAACTCCTGGCGATGCTGCACCCTTTGCAAGTGCCGAAAGGTATGTCTAATTGTACAAAGTTGCCAGTTCATATGTAGAATTTAATGCAAATGGATATTCTTCTAGCACATAAGTCGAAGAGCGGCCGTCCACGCCTGAAGGGCGGACAAATATTCAACCTGCAGGGCCACCGGGTACCCCCGAAAAGGGCATTCTTAAAGACTTGGTTCCCCCAAGGCTCCGAAGAGCTACACCCCCCGAAATCATTCAAAGCATTACCACTTCCGTCCTGAAAGCACGATCTTCCGAGAAAGAAGAATTGATGAAAGAGTGAGTGCGCCAGCTAGTAAACGCATATACGAGGGTCCAAAAGGACAAGCAACAACAAGAGGCAAATTTAGAGATGGCCACGCAAAACATCGCAATTCTTGATGTTAGTTGGAATGAAGGCAACATCAATCTCAGCGCAGGCGAATATGGAGAAGAAAGACGCCGCATGCTTTCAATCCAACAGCAGCTGATGACGAGCGTCTCGCTACTGAGGACCACGGGCGCGCAGCTTGCCGGGCGTTGGACTGACGACATGGTTCTAGGTTTGCGTGAAACGCTAGGTGACTGGGCCACGATTCGTTGCTACCCAGAATTGACCTACGAAGAGAAGTGTGAAGGCTGGGAGAACCCCTAAACTTAAGCAAAAGTTTCGCAAGGACCTTATCAACGCTTACAACTCTCGCGACCCAGATAAAAACTCGGCTTACCTTTGGTGCCCGATCACGCAGGATTTCATATCGCCCAGCGCTCTTACAGCCGCTCACATTCTTAATGCCAATGTAGGCGAGAAATCAGCGCAGGCCTTGTTGGTCTCGACATCGAGCACATTTGGAACGTCCAGAACGGTCTTCTCATTCATAAGTCCTACGAGAAGCTTTAAGACTCGGCTAGAGCCGTCATTCTTCCTGTAAACGACGACCCGAACAACAACGACTTCCAGTTCCACCTCCTGACAAATGCCATCGGCCGACGCACGGCTGATGTTTGGGATGCCAACTTACATGGCCGCAAGCTCGTCTTCAGGAACGACTTTCGACCGTCGAAAAAGTATCTCTACTTTGAATTCGTAATATCCATCCTCCGCAGGCGCCGCGCACAAGTTCCTGGCTTTCAGAATGACATTTCAGACCTACCATCACCCAGAAAGGCTTTGTGGGAGTCTCCTGGTCCATACATGAAGCAGTCTATCCTCTACAAGTTTTCGAGACAACTCGGATGCATCACAGACCAAGAAGCCAAACTGTTCTGGAATACTCCAAACGCTCCTCTGGAACTCTCAGCAGGACAGGAAGAACTCGCCTCCACACTGGCAACTTTAAGTTGTTCTGGAATCAGTGCCTCGAATTTTGAGAACCTGTCTGGCAAGAAAGGGGAGAAAAAGAACAAGAAGACGCTTATGAGGATGAGTTGGAGGACGAGGATGATGAAAAAGACGATATCGTCAAGGAGGCCGAAAAATAATAACATGGCAGTAATAAGGATTTTCTGGTCTTCGGTCTTCTGAATGGTGTGCCAGCTGTGTACGGCCAAAAAAAAGCAATATTTCTACGACAAAAAGTATTACATAGTCTAATTTCAGACACAATGTTTCATCCTTCGACTGACTGTAGTGTACTGCAGCCGGAACGCATTCCAGAAAGCCTACTTGTTATGTTGCTGGTCCACATGATGCTTCGTGCACGCCCCTAGTAATTAGGTGATCTGAACGGTATTCACCCTTATTTTAACATAGTGTGTGTTTATTCCCAGTTTACCAACTATTGATAACTCAATCCGTTACTTGAGAAAAGTACCACGAGCAACGGAAACAAGAAACAAAAATAAAAAAGCAAGAAAATAGTAAGGTAATTACAGGGGGTCCGGGTTCCGGCTCCGGCTTGGCTTTAAGTTGGACTGCCAGTCGGAACTTGTAGATCCGGCCGCCTGTAATCATCCAATAGACGATAGGCTAGGCGCAAGAGAGGATAGCACGGGCGGCAGTCTCGGGCTCTTGGCCGCAGTTGCATCCGGGTGACTACTGTTTGGCACTAGAAGAGGTACTCTGCCAATCCGATGTGTCCGGTGCAGATCTCCGTAAACAGACTGCTTTCGGTTTTATAAAGGTGGAGGTGGCCCGTTCAGAGATCTTTCGTGGTCCAGCGGGAGGAGAGGAAAGTAAGCGTGTTGTGATTACCGGTTTGTTGGGCCACGGCCCACCGCTGCTTCCATTCGGCATTGGTAGCGTCGCCATCCTAGCCCGGCAGCCCGAGAGGAGCGGGCCGTGGCCGGTTTGCTGCAGCCCCAAGTCGCTAGCTAGAATATGACTGGTCCTTCGGTCGTTGTAGATTGCTTGTGCGGCGAACGTCCAGATGGAGAATTGCAGCGAAAATGGTTAGAAATAGGTACAGGAAAGAGCACAATAGCACAATGCTGGAGATGTGATATTTCCCATCAACAAACATAGAGCGGGTCCTTGTTTTAAAGGGAGGATAGCAAGTTAGTTTGGGAACAGTATTATGAAATGAGGTGTAGCACGTTAATCTCTACTAAAAAGTTAACTAAACTGGCACCTTCGTTTACGTCTGGGTATATTTCATGCCGTCCCTTCAGATGGTTTTTGATAGGCACGTAGCCCATTATTTCGATCGAGTCGTTGTTAGAAAATTAGCCAGCAATCCAGTTACCTTCATATAACTTACTGCGACGGTGTCTGGCATGAAATAGTCTCCCCGCGCAACAAATACTTACCGCTTTATTATTTATACAAGTGTACTATGGGAACTCAAGAGCCGCATGGCTAAAAGCAATATACTAACCAGTTATAAGGCAAATCCAGTTCCATATCGCCAAACCAATGCCATATATATCTCGAAGATCCTCAATTTCAGACTTCATAATTTTCTTTGTATGTGAACTATGAGTTTAGCCGTTCATTTTTTTTTTCTGTCAAGACTATAGACAATCGGTGGAACATGCGAGTGATTGCCTCGCAATGTTATCGTGACATCTGATTGCTAGTTTATACTGCCTCCATATTCTCCAACTCTGTCACCTTCGGCTTGTCTGCCTCTGATAACATCACACCGTAATTATTCGACTGCAGCCCATCCATGACGATCTTGTTAGCCCCGCGGACGGGCCTGATAGAGAATAGTTGGTCCACTGCCTCCAGCGGCACCGATCGTGTCTCTGGGATAAGGAAATACACGAAGGCGATAGACAGAAGCATCAATGTTGCGAAGAAGAAGTACACGCCATACCCCATGGCCAGAAACATTTGCGGTGTGAACCGGGAGATAATAAAGTTCCAGAGCCAATTGTTAGCCGATGCCGATGCCTGACCAAGCGATCTGGTGCTTTGGCTAAACATCTCAGAGTTGATAACCCACGGTGTGCCATTCCACGACGGTATGTAAAAGGCCGTCCATAGATAGAAGAAAAATATGGCGGCGACACCGCCCGGCGTCATCTTCCCCGCGGAAGTCTGGGTCCCGGATTTCGCTATCTTAATATAGGACCCAATAAAAAACATGCAGAGGGACCCGCCTGCCGCACCGCCGAGAAGAATGAAACGACGGCCAAGATGATCGACCAGGTAAAGCAGCCAAACAATGGTCAAGCAGGTCTTAACGACGCCGAATATTCCTGTCGTTAAGAAGCTAACGTTGGTTCCCGAGACGCCGATACTCTTGAAAACTGTAGGCGAGTAGTAGTTGATAGCATTGATGCCACTTCCATTCTGCCAGAGGAAAAGCATACCGCCAAGGAAAAAGCGCCATTGTACTTTCCGCTGCTTCAGTGAGATAAACGGCTTCCAGAAGCCGGCGCCGACTTCCCGACGATAGCGGTCGAGTTCCTCGTCAATAAATTGCACCTCCTCGATGATGTAACTGTTGGTAGGCTCGAGGTTTCGCGCCCAGCAGAGAACTTTCATGGCTTGATCTCTTTCTCCTTTAGCAAACAGCCAGCGAGGAGACTCGGGGATCCAAAGGACGCCAATGAGCAATAAGCCAGCGGGGATGAGCTGGATGGCGAAAGGAATCAGCCACTGTGCCTTATTAGAAGGAAGTGTGTCGTTGACTCCATATACAATCCAGAACCCAACAAGGCCGCCGATCTGCCAACCAAGCTCGTAAATGCCGACGAGGCGACCACGAATGGCGGGTGGAGCCAGTTCTGAGATATAGATAGGTACCATGTTGGAGGCACCACCGACGCCAACACCTGCCAAGACACGTCCTGCTATGATTGGTCCGATTCCCCGCTGGTTATTGGCGGCAAGCATGATGCCTGCCCCAATAGTAAAGATGAGGACAAAGAAGAATAACGACTTGCGACGTCCCCAAAAGTAGCTTGTAACAAAAGCAAACAAGCTGCCAAAGAAGGCGCCGGCCTGATAGACAGACACAATGTTGGACTTTAGCAGAGCGAGGGAATCCGTACTATATGAAGAAAAATCGAACTCTTTTTCGAAGGATGGCAGAGCAAGCGTCGTGCCGATGAAAGCCGAGTCGTAGCCTATCATGCACGAAGCGAAAGAGGCAATGGACGCACAAGCGTAAATATGCCAGTTGTATACAGCCTTGGGCGTAGGCCTATCTTCCCTCAGTTGGAGAAGGGTCATATTTCCGGTTGGCAAGAGAGTTGGAGACAAACAAGATTTCGACAGGGGTAGGAAGGATGGCTCAGGTGTATTTTCTCGTCCCTTTGAACTGCTCCATCCATGGGAAGAGTAGCAATATAAGTTGCTTGATCGCGTAGACCGTATTTTCAGAGACCCCGGTTTTTATACCAGATATTACTGGCAGGGGTGCATGGAATGCCCGAGCTTCCCATAAATAGGATTCTATGGGAATGGGAATGGGAATGGGAATGCCTGCCACGACTCAAGGAGATTCGAATATTTAAACTAAGCCGCCTGAAGTTGTGCCTAGGTTTGGAAATGAGGCCAGCTACGAGCGAATCAGATCGCGGGTTAAATCTCTATTACCAGCCTCCTTCCCCGCAACTAGATATAACCCTAGTCTAGGGCATGACAAGGGTCTGCTAAACATTTATCCAGCAGGTCAGACGCGTATTGCGGAGTAAAAAGCACCTTGGTTTGTTTCTGTTGCAATGTGAGCTGTCACAAACGTGCAGGTGCGGTCTGTGAGCTTTACGCGTAGGTCGATTAGGTTATTAGAACGTGGGCCTTCAGAAAGGCAAGGATACAAACAATAGTTTGACCATACTATATTTTACACCGGTCTCCCCGCCACTCTTGTCCAGTATTGCCCTTCAGACGTAATATCGCAAGTGGTTCACTTATTACTGCCCTGAGCCATCCTTATACGATCGACTCTGCGCCTCATCACCCCGCGTGGAGCCCTGTAAACGGTTCAAATCGGAGCAAGCGCATGTTCGGGTAAAACGTCGAGACCATCCATCACTACCCAGTCCTTACGTGTCTCTTTCCGCACCTGATCGAGCAATGGTGTATTGAGCGTCTTGTAAGTGAACTTTACCTCGACACCTCCAGTAGATCTACTCAGCCATTGTGGTGGCAGAGCGAAATTTATGAAACTTTCTGGTCGTCTGTTCACTAGCTCTACTGATTTTGCTCGTTTAACAAGGGCTTAGCTGCAAGGGATGTTAAGAGTAGGTGGCACTCCCAGAGACGAGGTCGTCTACCACAATTTTTATGATATTTGTACCGTGTTCGAGCTCCTCGATAACCAAATCCCCGGCAAGTATTTCAGGTGGTAGAATAGACAACGCCTACGGAGTACATGAAGTGTCGTGTCTCTGAAGGAATACAGGCTAAGGGGAAGCCGAGTGGATAAAGGGTACAGCGTCGTAGTGCTGTACCAAGGACAGAAACTTTGAGTGTTCAAATACGGTGCCAGACATTTTTGGCCCATTTTTCAATGTCGGCATTTGCTGTGACTAAGTAATATTGGGTGGAGGATGGAGGAAGCTTAGGCTGGGTAAACGCTTATCCGCCGGAAATTCCTCTCCAGCCTGTAACTTCCCCGCATCCCGCTTCAAACTCGGCATTCCCCAGACTTTGTGTTTCTTTAAAACGGCATCTCGGAGTACTCCGGTACGTATCATCGCGTGATGACACGCCGCCCACACGACATGAGTCTGCCCCATGTCAAACTTGGATTTTAGTTTCTCTTTGAGCAAATACAATCGTTGGTAGGGGTGGTGTAGACGGACACAAGACAGTCTCCCAAAAGACTCCGCAAGATCACGATGAGGCTAAGACGAAAGGATCCGAAGCTGAGGTTGAGGCTGAAGCTGATGACCCAGGCGGAAACACAGGTTCAGCCAACAGTTCCAAAAATGGCACCAGCCCCTCTGGTATAAAAACGGCAGTCTCCCAAGATCATGACCAATGTCGTTTTGCTCAAGAAAAATTTTCTGGTCCAGAAATATCCGGAAATGGCTTCGAAGGCCAACCCCGGGAACCGTGTCCGGGACTTGGATCTAGTGTCGCGAGGAGTATGAGCACATTTGGTAACCCCTACAACCTGGAAGTAGTTAGAGCCGAGAGCCTCGCCTATTCGAAGCCAGGATCACATCCCATTAGACTTCAGAGACCGGCTGTCTTTGCTTTGAAGAAGTCTGTGGCTAGATGCCCCTTTCATTCATTTGTCACGTCCGAGGGAAATGTCTATTCTAACACCCTACGCTGTTCGAACAGCATATCTCTGTGCTTGTGCGATTCCTGATGACGTACCACAGAATTATCATGGACACTATCGGTCAATATAAGGCATACTTTGGTACCTCTGAGGTCCCACATCTGTTTCCAACCTCTCTCTACCCTACGGAAAACCCCACTCCATCCGGTTCAGATAATTAAGAGCTACTTTGCAGACTTGGATCAGGCTACCTTCAATATTGGGCCCGGGGAAACACCACTTTTGTAGTAGTAAACAGTATCGTATCCCGCTGGAATCTCCTATTCAGCTGTCATCCAATGCCACCAACCTTTCAGCCATTCTTAGTTTTGGCACCCTATACATTATGCACCGCTCCATCCACACAATCTATAGTAGACCGTTTAGCGAGCAGGTCGTTCCAATCCTATGATCTTAGTAACATTAGAAGCCACACTGGACAACACCAACTCCTTAACCATTATTGATGCACCTGTCCTCGGAGCATTGCAAAATGGCCGTTTCCATTTCATACCACCGCATGTGCACGTCACCAGCACAATCCTCTACTATGATACCCTTCTGGCCGACTTGACCACGCTTGGCTGTACTAACTGCATCGGTACAGATCCACGGTTTATAGCACCGGTTTGCCCCGGGCTGTGCTCTCGCGAAACTCTTCCCGGCGGAGTGTGAAACTTTATTAATAAACAGCGGGTATATGAAAATCTCTTACGAAGTACAAGTTCTTGCAATCTCGACTTTAAAATCTGAGTCTACAGCTCCACCTCCCAAATCGGCGCCAAACTTTCATCCGGTTACTTAGAGGCCGTCACTTGTACTTTTGTAAAATTGGGGAAACCTCGGTTATAAAAGACATGTGAATTTCCCAGCCGCGGATACACAGCTTGTCGAATCGATTTGTTGACATGACTGTGTCCTTGGAAGGAAATTGGCATCGCGCAACGTCATGCGGAAACTGTTTATAGCTAAATAGGCGCTGTCTTCGTTTACAGACGTACCTTTTTTGATGTTCTTTTGAGAGCTTGCGACCTTCAATATTCTAAACAAGAAGCCTACATTAAATTTATTCCACGGGATAAGCCATCAAGTCGTTGGTACTTGAGGAAATGGATGTCAGTGCCAGTGCCAATGGCAACGCCACCAGTATACAAGTAGAAATGAGTTATCAAGTTGGAGTCAGGGGGTTGGCTGTTGGTGCACATCCCAGTCCTTCAGATGATCTTTGCGGGGTAAAAATGGTCAGCTGCAAACTAAATTAGGAAATATTAAATCACGTTATGCTTGTGAAAGAGTAATAGAGTACAGTTGCCGAACGGATTGTCTCGCACAGTCAAAACTTCCAACAAATATAAAGGCTACGTACATCCCACTACGGCTATTTATTCAGTCATGCTAAACACTATTGCGAAAGAAATCAAAGCCGTACTCATTATTTAGCATCATGCTCGCAATACACCTTTTTTCGGCTGGGTTATTTCTCATCCCAACGGTATACGCGGATGGAGCTGCGATTGTGTCTGCGCTGCAAACAGTGGCTGCAGATACGGCAGCATTGAATAATACCGTTATCTCATGGGATGGGGATATTTTCGGTGCTCTGCCAATCGTGGTAAAGTCTACGATACTCCTCCATGGCATCCATAAAGCCACCGAAATCGCGAAGTCTTCGGCCAATTTGTCTCTAATCGAGGCCGTCTCTGTTGCTATCTCGACCCAAGGGCTTATCCAGGATGTCAATTTAACGCTTTCAACTATCATCGACGCCAAACCTAAATTCGATCATCTCCTACTGAGTCCGGTTACCTTGCTGAACTTGGAATTGGAAAAGAGAGCGACAGACTCATTCAGTGTAGCAGTAGCCAGCAAAGTACCGTCAGACTTGCTGTCTGCTGCGGACGCACTAGCAGCGCAGATAGACGAGTCGTTCTTGAAGGCTATCTCCGTCTACGCGAATTGGTGAAAATAGTGGGCACTTTTTAACTGCTTGTCCTTCCTTTTACCATTCATAGCTAGTTGAGCTACTTATACGTGGCTTTCTTGTGAGCTTGCTGTCAAGTTGCTGTACAGAGGGCAGTGGAAGTGGCACTTTTTTTCTGGTACAACATCTTCATAACCTACGTTCTAGTGAGCGAGAAAGTGTATGTAGGTTCTCTACCTCTGCTATTGTATGATTGTGGAGCGGTCAAATGGCCTTGAGAATCGCTTTCAAGCTATCAGTTCAGATCTAATACCATTATACTAGTAACTGCTCGCAAGTGTCTCTGTAATTGTAGAGGGTTCTATCTATATGGACTACCAGGAGACGGAAGTCAAAACTTTTGAGTTTGTATGGATGCGCAAATCACTATAAAACTCATGAATTTTACTCTGTTGTTTTAAAAGGGGAAGAATTACATGTGTATCCGTATATGTGCAGTGAGAGTTCATTTTTAATGTCGCCACTAGATAGCCCCAATAGCTAACTCGCATCCCTAAAGGCATGCGACGGGAGAGGCAGTGGACTTTGACGACCTTCGCCACTCTCCATATTTAAGAAAAGAAAGAAGAGAAAAAGGCACGTGAATCCTGGCGCCCTCTGGGTGGAGGAGATTCTGGGGGTGCAATGTTAGGCCAGCCACAAAGGTCGCTAGTGAAACTTCATGTGATGCTGCTTGTCGCGCAATACGTATCTCTTGTCTGGAAATCAGACACTGTCGGTAACAGCCGGTCGCCTTCACTTGTAGGATTTCATGTAGCTACTATGAAGATTCTGTAAGGCTGTTATCGAGGCCAATGACTAATACCACATCTCTTGTAAAACTGTGCACCTTAAAGTATGAGGGATCAAGACCAGCTGTCCGCCACTCTTTCTGATATCGGCGAGTACCACTCTACAAAGTACAGTGGAGTCGTTTGCTTTGCTTCTCTCCGAACTGGGATACTTTCTCTACTGGAGCGTTAGATTCTGAGGTCGATTAGGTCCTGATTGCTTTTTATTTGTCCCGCCGCAAAAGTGCCAGAATAGCAGCCGTAATAAGGATTAATATGTGTTAAGTTTCATACCATCCACATAATCAACATCATAACACAGAGTCAACTATCTATTAAGCCTTATAAAACAATGAACCAAATGTACCCCTCTCTAGCAGCGGGGAGCTTCGTTGTCTTCCACACGAAATTAGGTGCCCTCAACATTTTTCAGCACTGATGAATTCTTCTTATTCTCTTGCACACATGAAATATTGACTTACAACTGCCTATGCTAGATCGTTTGTCATAGCAATAAAGAGAGATCTCTTTTCAGTGTCGTCTGAGCATATCTCATTGGTCCAATTATCAAAGAGCCACACCGCAATTTTCACATTGTTAGTCACCGTATGAAATAATTATCATCGAAGGAACGCACGCCAATATTACGTAGCCAATATACTGCTGTACGGCCATGTATATTTGTGTATAAAGGCATTTTTAACAGCAGCACGAAAAACACGGGTCTTATCAGGTGGTTTCATTAGGTAGCCTATTGTGATCTGAATTTGGTTAGATTGGTTCGTGAACTCACAGTGATGATGGCACTTGATAGTACAAACGGCCACCGAGAGCCTCGAAACGGCCCATCAGAGATCCATGCCCGGTTGAAAGCCATAACAATGTAAATTCCAATTGTGACGTCTGACACTGTAAAATTTTACTATTAGTTATGAAGTTTCAGAAAATTAAAGGGTCCTACAGTTATTCATCTGTGCAACGGAGTACGTCCTTACAGGAACAGGTTGTGGACTAGCATTACAGCTTTTCGGCCCGTATCCCATTACAGCCTTGGGAGAGCCGTTATTCCAGACGATATACAGAAGTGCTGTCGGGACATTAGCGTGGACGGTTGTAGATCATATGGCAAATGACGTAAAAAGTAGATGAGTGTGCCGGCTAAGAAATGTTCTCCTAGTCTTTTCCTTAGTCCCGAGCTCTTTTCCAGCGCGTCCAATTGCCGTCATCCTTTCCACGGAGAGCACGCTCTCCTTTTCTGTGATCCACCATGTTTTTCTCCTCCTTGTGGCATATTTGGGGAGAAGGCATAGCCAGCCGCTGCAAGTGGGAACGTTATAACTAAATCACCAATAAGCAGCCATCTCCCTAGAGCGGTTTATTAGCTGTTTTAGGAACCTGTTTACGGCGAACCCGTCTGTGCTCTGGGATGGCTTCGTACAGCCTGCTCAGCCATCCACTTGGTCGAGGTGTGTATATGCAGCCCGCCTGTAAGAAGCTACTAAATAGGCCTCCAATGGATCCAGCAAGCCAAAACATCATGGCCCTTTTCCCGATCTCTTGTGGAGTATTCCAGGAACCGAGCATGTAATGATTTCCAGGGTAAGTGTACACAAGGACTAAGACATACTTAAAAAGACCAACAAAGAATCTTGCAGCATGGAGACCGTTGTATGACTTGACCACAGAAGTTTAAACTGTCGCAATCAGCCTGTAGATCTCAGGGAAATGATAACCCATTGCAGAGACACACGTGCGAGGAATAGATTAGACGGGATTTTCCTAACACGTAATCAACAGTAAAGATTGAGGTGTTTATAGCAAGGTTAGTGCATGTGTGTAGAGGCTAGCTACTGGGTCCACACAGACGTAGATACGCACCGGCAACAAGTTGTTGCCATGCATATTTGAGAAAGGTATTGTTGACGTTGTTTAGGTCGATGTTTTTTAGGAAGAAGCCAATAGAGGCGAATGTTGAAACAAATGCATCGACTTTTAAGTGAAGCCTTCGTTGGTTCAGAGATAATTCTCAGGTGATTCAGACATATCCTTTCCATGTTTTGAGGGGTTTCAGGCGAGCCTCATGATCATAAAATTTAGCGAGCCAATTTAGGGCATAATGGCGCTTGCCACTTGCTATCGAGTGGGCGGGATTAAAAAGGACGATATGTCTTACTAAGCAATGTAGTCCATAGGTAAAGACGGTCGTGCCGAGCCAGCTCGCACTAGGATAGGCACGTGTCGCCATTAACCGTCCCTGCCGCTGCTGTCACATAATCAATTTTACATATAATATAAGGAGTACAACGCGCCAGATAGCATCTTACTTATCTTACAATTATGGGTCAGAACCCCCTTCGTACTCCGTACAAAAATAAGAGAAGAGATGCTGCGATCGCCGTGCCATTTCCGCCTCGAGCATCCGCTAGCGACACGATGACTTATCGTCATAAATGTATCCGTAATCTGGTCGATTTTCTTCAACTTCTTGAACCGAGGGGAGAGGGGAGATGCAAATAAAAGCATGAAAATAACATAGCAATAGTACTCGTATGCGGGAAATCTTATCTTCTCTTATTAGGTCATGTGGACTACACGAAGTATAGCCGTGGGCCTATTACGTCCCGTGATCACTTGCCGTCGTTTCAGGCGCGTGCCCAACCGTAGCCACCCCTCCCCCGCTTCTACCGCCTCTTCGACATCAGGCAATTCGCAAATATTCCTTCATCAACCTCGAAAAAAAGGATACCGCCTTTGCCCCGACTTTAGATCTAAAGAAGTCACTCCCGTCTTTGCTTGTTAAGGCACTCCCCTCCCCCACCAGATAACCATATATTTCAAGCTCTTTCGACGGAGTAAGACCCAAGGAGAAAATACTGAATCTGGCATCTGCTTGTCACAAATTCCAAGCGTTTTTAGTCATGGCCGAGTCCGAATACTATGCAGGAGGCCATAGAAGAGACGCTGTATACTCGTCTGATGAAGATGATGACAGATATAAGAGGACAACCGTGCGACGCTACAAGGTTGGCCACGGTCAGGTCGAACGGGTCGAACAAGTCGAACGCAAGCGCGTCGAAGACGGCCCGGATCATAGGGACCAGCGGAGGGAATACCATTCACCAAACAGCGTGCTCGAAGCAGATCGTCGCACCTATGCGCCTGAACGTCCTCGCTCGGCGCTTGAAATTTCCGAGCACACCCGGCGCTACTACGATGACGACGGACGCCGTATCGTTTACGAATCGACGAAAGATATTGATCGTGACGCGGGCCGGCACGCGCGAAACGGGGAAGTTTTCTCTAATATTCGGCGTGACGAGCGCGATGACGAAATCATTGTCGAGAGCTACTCGAAAGATCGTCTTAGTGACGGCCACGGAGGCGAAGTGGAACGCTGGCATAAGGAGACAGAATATTACGAGCCATCCATCCCACCTCCAACATCAATAGTCATCCGTCCGCGACCTGTTGAACAGCGAATCATTCTTCAAGAAGCCCCACAACCTCCCCCAGTCATCGTCCCACGCCACAGCCAGGGTGCGCTTGTCGCTCATGAGAGGGAACGACCAAGGAAGAAGGAATGTCGTGAAGAGGATGGCTACTACTATGAGCACCGAGAACGCCTTGAGACTCGACCATTTCGTAGTGATCGGGAAGACCTGGTTGTCGAGCAGCTCGGACGTCATGACCGCAACCCTGGCCACCACCACCGGCACCACCACCATCGCCGGGACTATGCATCTGACGGCGACCTTTCTTCCGAGGATGACTATTACGTCACTAAAAAGACAGTCATTCGACGCGAGGTGTCTCCTCCGGCATCCGAACACCGTCGGCATCTTGCCGAGGGCGCTCTCGCCGGTGCTGGCATTGGTGCGTTACTTGGTTCTCGCCGCAATCAAGACGGCGAGCTTCCCGAAAATCGGGGGCGGAAAGTTCTTGCTGGAGCTGCCTTGGGTGCTCTTGGCACCGAGGTTCTGAAACGTGCCCACAGCACATATAATGATCACTTTGGTGAAGATCGTGAGGGGTCTGGTTCTCGGGAGCGTAGCCGCTCACCTAGCCATCACTCGACACTCAAAACAGGCCTAGGGATTGCAGCTGCAGCCCTCGCTGTTGCCGGGGCTGCTAAGTACTTCCAGTCTGGCCGCGTCGACCGTGAAGAGAGGAATCGGGGACGCAGTCTGCACCGCTACAGCAGTGACGACGAAAAGTACCACAGCCGATCCTCGTCTCATACAAGTCGCAAACCCCGCTCGCGCGCTTCATCTGTGGCCAAGGTGGCGGCAGGAACGGCCGCTGTTGCTGGTCTTGTCCACCATTTCCGCTCCAAGTCCCGCGGTCAAAGCGGCAAGTCACGCTCACACTCTCGTCTACGAACTGGCGCCGAAATCATTGCGGCTGGTCTTGCCGGTGCGGCCGCCAAGAAGATTTACGACAAACATCAAGACAAAAAGGAGAACGAGCGAGAAGATGGGCTTGTTGATGAAGAATATGAAGAGCGTCGGAATCGGCAGCTTGAATCCCGCCCACATTCTCGGTCTCGGTCTTTCTCTCGCTCTCTCTCCCGCTCTCGCTCTCGCTCCCGCTCACAAAGCAGGTCAGGAACACGGGCTGGTGCTAAACGCTCTCCCCATCACCCCGATGCGGGCTACTCTCCACCTTCAGGAGCTGACCCTGAGCTAGGTTTGGTTGAATACGGTGCTCGACCGCTATACTCCGATCCTCCCTACCCCGATCGGAAGACACACGATACTATTGGCTACCATGGTGGACACAGTAGTATTGCTGAAGACATTGAATATGGCGGGCACGATCAGCGCAGACGCAATCGTGAGCACCGGTCTCGAGGCACTTCTAAGGTTTACGATGACGAGGATGACTCAAGCTATGCAGATGTTGATGATGGTGACGAATACAGAATCTCGAAGAAGGGGAAGAATGGTCGCAGTCGTAGTCGATCTAGGTTGCGGAACCTCGCCGCAGCAGGGGCAGGGACGGCAGCGGCAGCGGCAGTTGCGGGCATAAGCATCAAGAAATTTGAGGACAGAAAGAAAGTCGACAAAAAAAATAGCAACAACGAAACGGGAGATTCCCATCAGAGGAAAGGCGATACGCGTGGCCAGGACAGTGTCCGGGACAACCGGAAGAGAAGCCGTGAGCGTATGTGGCAGCATTTACACACTTCAAGAAATATGAAAAACACAAGCGACTAACCAAAGTGTTTGGCAGATCACAAAGACAGAGACAACACAAACTATGGGTACGGCCCTGCCGTTCGCCCTCCGTCACCTATGCATGCATCAGGTGGTGCCTTTTATCCCCCGCCTCGACAAGAGGCACCTTCCGCTGTCCCTGAAGGTCTGATGAAGCATTCCAATGCCGCCAGCACAGACTTAAACGGAGCCGCCAATCACACATACATTCCACTTGACTTCAACGGACATCCGCCGCCACCTCCGGCACCTCTAGATCGAACTACTCAACACGCACCTTCTTCAGGCTTTACAGCACCTCAAGCGCACGGCCCAATTGCCAACCCGATTTCGAAAGCTGCTGTCGATCCGCGGGAAAACCGTATTCGAGACTCTTCTCCTTCCCATGACACTGATAATGTAAGCACTTCCGCCTCCATCCCTCCTAATGCCACCTCCTGTCCATCAAGTAGACTGAGGCTCCATATGGGCGCATTTACCGACAATAACCCGAGCTCATGCTATGATGCCTTCCTGTCTTATTATCAATCTTTCGTTTCTACGTGTCTCTAACATATGGGATAGAGGCTGTAGATTGTGAAGGACAATCGATTCCAGAAGCTATTAACGGCATCGATAATCGTGAAGGGGCCGTCACATTCGTGCCGCTTTCACCACAGTCCTCACGCACGCTGAAACGGCACCATGTCGAACTACAAAGCCACGGTCGTATTCAGATAAGGGAAGAGGTGGACAAGGATCAGTTGTTTGATTTAATGTGTCCCGAGAAGACAAGCCACTGGCAGTGACTTGGGGGGGAATGGAAGAGAACAGACTAGGGCTCCCCTTCCATGTCTCAGGCGCTCGCGCTCTCATCCATCAGGATATTCTTCGCAGAATAAACCCCTCCCCGGCCGAAGGAGATATCGTTAACGTCCTTCCTGCTCAGTTTTAGCTCTCACGGTCATCCCTTGGGCGAAGATGAATGTGTTAATGGCGGCCATACTTGGAATTTTCTTTATACGGCGACATGGAATGCAGGAACACCCATTCCAGAGAAATGCGGCATGTGGATGGCCGATGGAGCGTTGCTGGCCCTGATTCCAACGCTGTCAATCGCATGGCACAAAACATCAGCGAGATCAGTAACAAAACTATGAGGGACAGCAGTCGGATTTTCTGGACACTATCAGTAAAGTTCTCAAGGCCCGCAAACGTCAAAAACTATTGAACAATAGGCCAGACAGGAATAGTTACCAAGACAACAACCTCTCAACTGAAGATGACGACAAAAAGAGAAAGCGGTCAATTGACTGTAGCAGTTTAGACGTGAGCTTGATTCCGCCTGACAAGCCACATCTTTAAAACCGACATTATCTTGACTGATAGCTGCGATAATCACCCACGAGCGTAAAAGCAGCGCCTGGGGCTCGAGAAAGACAAGGATCGGGGTAGCTAGTACGAATTTTATGAAGCTTAGCAACATGATGTTTATCAAGAATAATCACTTGTATTTTTTTATGATTTTTACTTAGGAATCCAGACTCTTCAGGAACTCCACGTCTCGATTATCTTTAGACGTCATCAAATATCCGATTAGTTCACTAGCCATAGAATTCGAACGTTTGATTATCATGCGTAGTGCGCCATTTTAGGCGTTGCTTTTCATTCTTCATTGAACTTTCTGGTGACTCTTGGGCATCTTCTTTTCCTCCAATGCTTCCATGTCCTTTTTGTTGTGAAAGTGAGGTGCCAGCTCTGAAAGCCACTTCGCCTCGATAGGGAGGCACGATCTCATGTACTCTTTCGTTGTCTGCACCAGCTCGAAATAAATAACCGTACGTGCGGGGGGGTCGATACCCATTAACACTGAGCTTGGATGGATGTACACGGTCGTGTTGCTCTTCACGGTTCGGTAGCTGGCGCCGTCGCGCTGCATCCGTGCCGCGTTGGGAAAAAAGCCAGCCGTGAGGGCGCGCTTAATAGGAATCATGTGACTGGCACCCGCCGAGGACAGCTCTACTTCAACTCGCTCGCAAAGCTTGGCCAATTGCTCCCGTACATCGCGCGCCCGCGTCAAAGATCGCTGCTGTAGAAAGTTCTCTTTTGCCCAAATGGCGGAGAAGTCGCTGTCCATCCACTGGTTCCAAATGTTCAGAAGTGTAAGATGGTCCCCGCCATCTTTTACGGTAAAGCGAGCTCGGGCGCTGTCAGCGTGTATTTTTTTGTCCTTCGGTCGGAAGAAGAGAGCCGACGCCTCTCCAAGCATCGACACAATTGACAAAACCTCCTCAACACATCGTTCCTTGCCAGCTGCAATGACGGCTTTGGCAAGCATAGGGTCCGTAGGAAACTGATACAGGTCAGTAAATGAACATGCAGAATTAACAGTAGCAAGATAAGCCAATGCCAGATGGACTCACTTCAGCCATCTGCCGACCAACTTTGGTCAGCTCTCCTTTGTGGTTCAGCGCCTGCAGTGCAAAGAGTTGGTTTAGGGCGCTGATCAGAGCCTCTGTTGGCGGAGGATCCATGAATTCAAAGTCGAGCAACTGGTTGATGCCCAAGCTCTTGAGTTGCAACACGACACTGTTCAGGTTGGTTCGAAGAATCTCGGGTGTTGTACTCTCCTCCATCTCATTCATATAGGCAAATTTCGTGTACAATCCTAACTTGTCAGTGAACCACAGAACCGCAGAAATGTGTAGGCATACATATTGGCAAGAAGAAAAGCTCACTGAAGCATTTTCCAGGACCGACGCGCCCAGCACGGCCGCTGCGCTGATTGGCGGAGGCGCGCGAGCAAGGTACGACCACCAGGTTCGACATGCCTGTCGCTGGATTATAAACGTTCTCCTTGACGTAACCTGGGTCGATGACATATACAATTCCATCGATCGTCAGGCTGGTCTCGGCAATGTTGGTAGCCAGCACGACCTTCCGGGCGCCGTCTGGGGTTGGCTCGAATATTTTTGCTTGCAAATCAGATGGCAGGTTGGCATAGATGGGACATATAACAAGCTCTTTAATACGTCCACCAAGTTTACGCGAGATGTCGGTGATCTGCTGTTCCGCTGCCTCAATTTCATCTTGGCCTGTGAGGAACACCAAGATACTTTATCCGTCAGCAAGTATTCAAAGTGCATAAAGTGCACATCCGGAGCACTCACTCTCCATGTTTCTGAGTCGTATGTATCTGGAAAACTGTCGTTACCGCTGCCAACAAATAGTTTGCCTCTGGTGCGGGGGTGTAGAAAATATCAACGGGATAACGGCGGCCCGGCACGTTGAAGATAGGAGCGTTGTCAAAATACAGAGCAAATTTCTCTGCGTTCATCGTTGCCGAAGAAATGAGCAGCTTCAAGTCGCGTCGTTCGCGTGCCAAATCTTTCACCAGTGCCAGTAAGATATCTGTGTGAACTGTACGTTCATGAGCCTCGTCAATCCTAAAACGTGTTAACAACAGCCGGAAGCCGAAGCCCCCCCGCGAGGAGAATCAGAAGATGTCGAGCAGCAAACCTACATGATGGCTGAATATCCTGACAAGTCAGGCTCCGTGAGAAATTCCCGAAGCAGCATGCCATCCGTCATGTATTTCAATATCGTCTTGTCGCTTGTACAGTCTTCGAAGCGAATGGCATAGCCGACTTCCCTGCCAACCTTGACGCCCATCTCGTCTGCGACACGGGCTGCTACACTCATAGCAGCCACGCGCCGTGGCTGTGTACAGCCCACCTTCATGCCGCCCTTTGTAAACCCAGCTTCGTGGAGGTACTGTGGAAGTTGTGTCGTCTTTCCGCTGCCTGTCTCGCCAACAATCACGAGTATTTGATGTTCTTCGATGGCAGCTAGAAACTCATCCCGGTATGCATAAATAGGCAACGATTTGCGTGTCTCCTGAATAGAAAGCTGGCGTTTCTCGGCTGCATCAATCTGTGCTTGCAAGAATAGTTGCTCCTTTGTCAAGCCCTTGCCTTCTGCAGGCAAACGTGAATCAAGCGACCATTCAATGTACTGCGCTTGGTCGAGAACATAGTCGTACTCGCCCTCATTCTCCCGTTCACGGCGGTGGATCTGTGCTTTCGCTTTGGTCGCTTGCTCCCGCTCCCATTCCTCATACTCGGTGACGAATCTCTCCTGTCCGTATTCATCCTTGTCGACGTATCGTTTATATAATGCGTCCTCCTTTTGTTTCTTATCAATCTTGCCCTTTTCAGTAATGTAGTCCTCTGGCATCACATAGCCGTCCCTGTGGTCGTCAATGCGCAGCCGCTCCTCTGCCAGCCGTAAAATCTCACGGTTTTTTGCGAACTCGTCTTTCTCTCGTTCCGACAATGGTGCACCACTTCGCAACTCTGAAGTTTCTTCGGAAACTTGCTTGCGCAATAGGGCGAGGCGTTCTGTCTCGCGCTTTTTCAGGTACTCCTGGCGTGCACGTTGGCGCAATTCAGGGGCCGCCTCCCTACGCGCTTTGGCATCATCTCCCAGCTGTCTCTTAAACGTAGATTCGTTGACGTCAACAGGCGCTCTCTTAGACCGGTCGTCATCCCGTGCCTTCAGACGAACGGAAAAAGCCTCTCTCTCGGCGCGGTCCCGCTGCGCCGCAAGTTCCTCCCTACTAATATCCGGCAAATCACCATCGCTGGCCAGGGCTCGGCCCACGTCACTCTCTTCTTCCCCATTCTTATTCTTCCCTGAGAGTGTTTCCGTTTGTTCGTGGCCAGGATTTTCAAGATTTCGATGGCTCAACTTAATACGCTTGGGTGCAGACTCCCGGAAATCTTCTGCATTGTGGTGTATGTCTTCTTTCTCAGAAGGGAGCTCCTCATCTCCCCATCTGTCGTCAAAGTCTTTATCTTCGTATTCACCCCGTCGTGTTGCTCGTGCTCGGCTGCTATAGTGCTTCCTCGGCTGTCGTTCCCTGGACTGTGATCGGCTCTGGTGCGTCTGGGATTGTCCAATAGAGTCGGGCTTCTTGGTTATCCCATGTGTCTTCTGTTTCCTACCATATTTTTCGTTTACACCATCCACGTCCTCCATAGAAACAAACGCATACTTTTTGGCAGACATTGTTGTATTACAGACGCATACGGAGTACGATGGCTCTGTCTACTTCGCAACCGAAAGATTAAATCGTCATATCAATATCCGGAACAATGATTATCCGATATTTACGACCGACGTTGATAACAGATAAGACAATAACACGCTGGTATTTTCTCTATTTGGATAAGGTGGCTAATAGCAGTATGTCCATCGCGCAAGGCACAGCTTCAAGCTCATCCAATTCCAGCCCAGAGCACTTGTGCATCCTATGACATTCCGGTCTTTCCTTTCCTCACTCGCCTATTTTATTTTGCCTCAGGCTCCCCTCAGGGGGGAACGCTGATTTTTATCTTCGTCTTGTCCTCTGATAGCCTTTTCAGGAGTGCAAAGCATTGGCTAAGTTGCCAGCCTTAAATCAGTGCTCTCTGCACTCCCCAGTTCCTGTCATATGAGGATGGTCGGGCTTCAGAAAGCAGTTGTTCTGCTTTTGCTATATGTGATTCACTTCGCATTTTGCGCTGAAGACTTTTACAAGGTACGGAATAGCTCCCCGTATTAAAATTTGGCAATCATCTTTCTTACGCTGTATTTATTGAGGCAGATCCTCGGAATACAGCGGGAAGCTGGCGACAGAGAGATAAAGTCGGCTTATCGACAACTAAGCAAAAAATATCATCCTGACAAGAATCCGTGAGCTTGTTTTCAAATCCTTGATGATTTCGCTGAGTAGAAAACGACCGATTAACTGGTTGTGGAACACAGGGGTGATTCAAACGCGAAGGACAAATTTGTCGAAGTATCAGAGGCATATGAGGCTTTAAGTGACCCACAGACTCGAAAAATATATGATCAGTACGGACACGAAGGGTTGAAAAAACATCAACAGCAAGGCGGTGGCGGTCACCATCACGATCCCTTCGATGTCTTTGGTCGGTTCTTTGGAGGTGGGGGACATTTCGGCCAGCCGAGCGAGCGACGCGGGCCAAACGTTGATCTGAAGGTTGCAATTGCATTGTCCGACTTTTACAATGGACGCACGGTCGAATTTCAGTGGGACAAACAAGAGATCTGTGACCACTGCGATGGCACAGGTGCGGCGGACAAATTGGTAGACACTTGTTCTAAATGTCACGGCCGTGGAATAATTGTGACCAAGCACCAACTAGCCCCCGGCATGTTCCAGCAAGTTCAGATGCATTGCGACCGGTGTGGCGGGCGTGGCAAGTCCATCAAGCACATTTGTACCGTGTGTCAGGGCCAGCGCGTGGTTCGCCGGCCGACAACCGTGTTATTGACAGTACAGCGTGGTGCTGCCAAGGAGTCGCGCATTGTTTATGAGAATGAGGCCGATGCTAGCCCTGACTATGTTGCAGGCGACCTCATTGTCACACTGATGGAGAAAGAAGCCGGTGATCCAAGCGACAACCCGGACCGCGTTGATGGCGCTTTTTTCCGTCGCAGAGACAACGATCTTTTCTGGAAGGAGATTATCTCTTTACGTGAAGCGTGGATGGGTGATTGGACGCGGAATATAACACACCTCGACGGCCACGTTGTCCAGCTTCATCGCAAGCGTGGTCAAGTTGTTCAACCTGGCCATGTTGAAACCGTCAAGAAAGAGGGGATGCCAATTTGGAATGAAGATGGTGACAGCGTGTACCATAAAACAGAATTTGGCGATCTTTACGTGGAGTACGTTGTCGTTCTTCCAGACCAGCTCGAATCCGCAATGGAAGAAGAATTTTGGGTGGTTTGGGAGAAGTGGCGCGGTAAAATTGGAGTCGACTTGCACAAAAAGAGCGGTCGTCCGGACCGACTAGATCATATACATGTCCACGAGGAGCTTTGATAGAGAATACAACGCTGATCGGATGGCCGGGTTGGTCCAGCTGAACAAGCAGTAAACAATTATAGTACCAGCAATATCTGGTGGCTGCGGGCTCATGCAGGCGATTTAACAGTCTCGACAGCTGCAAGTTTATCAAAGCCTTACTTGTACTCATAAGGTAATCTATTCATTTAATGCGTGATCTTTACTAATAAAAGCACATAACAATGCCAGGACGGTACTACTCTTCATTTTCACAGCCTAACGCCGGAATTGCACAACAGGACCAGCACAATCTAAACACAAAACGACGGGAAAACGCAGCCTAGTACCTGTAAGATTTAGAGGCATCTTTCATCATCAGGCTTGAATCTCGTTCTCCGTCCAATCGGCCACTTTTGCCTGTCTTCCACCAACAAGGCGCCCACCGGTCCTGCGCTTTACGCGGCAGTGAAGCCCAACTGTTTCATCCCAGATGAACCGCCAAATAACGTAGGTCCAGCTAGCATGATGCGGTAAACCATTGTAGAACTCGGGGGCAGCCTGTCGTAGCTTTTCCAGGCGTGTCCATGGCACTGCGGGAAAGTCATGATGCTCATTGTGATAACCGACATTGTAGACGAAAACATTGAGAGGACCATAATAGCTGTACGTCTCGGGGATAGCTATGCCATTGGTTGGGTCAGCCGCCTCAGGGCTTATAGAATCGTAGACGTAATGCTCAGCAATAAAATGGCCAGCCAATGGATGTAGTGAACCCGCCAAAAAAGAAGATATGAGTAGATAGAGCAGGGATTGAAGGCCCAACGTCTTAACAAGAACAATATCGAAGACAACTTGGACGGCCACGTTGACGGCGTGAACCCATGTGAAAGGGATGCGTAGCACGGCCATGGGCCGCAGAGCATAAAAGAATATCTGAAAAGTACAGAAGAATGATTTGCCTAGGATAGAGTCCAGGAACCAGGCTTCTAGGGCAGTTGGTAAATCTGTGTCTAGACCATCGACGCCTAGAGACTTATGATGTGTTAGATGATAGGGCTGCATATTTGCAACCAGTTTGTTAGCCGGTTTTCTCGTAGATATACCCGAAACATTATGTGTTCAGTACCGTACCCGAAAAGATGCGCTGTAAGGGATCCCAATAGGCAGGTTTGCTACGATCGCAAGAAGCCGGTTGGCCAGAGGTGAGCGGAATGCCAAGTTGTGTGAGATCTCGTGGATAGCCAGGAACAGGTTTTGATTCGCAGAGGCACCAATCACATAGGCGACTGCCCAGAACTTCAAAGAGAAAAAACTGGTATCGCGAAGTGCATAGCCGAGTGCTATCTGCAATGCCACAACACCTGCAACGACATATTTCGTTAGGGGTTCGGGTCCACAAAGTTTTGTAACCTTAAAAAGAGCTGTCAGACAATAGAGCATACGAAAAAGCAACGGCAAGACGGACAAACCTCCGGATGGGCTTTGATTATAGCCAATCGTCGAGTGCGGTGTGGCTCCTCTGTATAGGTCCAGAAAAAGTCCTTGTCCCCGGCTGTTAAATGTCACCGTCAGCTTTCGCCTCCCTATGATCTAGGTCGCGTCAGCTTCAATATCTCACCGATATCCGTCAGCTTGTCATTATCTTCCGATAGCATATATTCTGCTGGTGCATTGTTTCTTGATCGGCACCTAGCATTTGCGGCTGCTGTTTCGCTGGCTGTGGAAGAGGTAGTCGCAGAAGAGGCTGTCGGAGTCATGGTGTAACAATCCAAGGGCGAAAGGCCGCTAAATATAAGCAGAGGAGACACTTTCGATAGGCTACCGCGAATTCTGTCAGGTGTGTAGGTGTCGTGGAAGGAATGAGATAGACGAAGGTCAGGGAATGGGAGTTGGCGGGGTGGAGGAGAATTATAATTTTGAACTGGGTGAATCCCAATTCAGGAGACTCCACCGAATCAGCCGTTGTAGCATCTTACGACCCGGATAGCTCTCAACCGACCCACTTACTGTTAGGCAGGTGTAAATTTAGCTGGAAACACGTGTTTGCGGATTCTCGTCCAATTTAGGGTGGTCTCCTATTGATATTACAGGCCCTCGTTCTTCTGTGCTTCACCGTTACTTGATGCATCCTGACGCCTACCACGAACCACTCGGATTTCCGCACCCTGATTCTTCGGCCATGACCTTTGAGCTCCCCCTGTTCCAAACGTCCTAGTGGCCCAATTCCGCTTGTTGACGGGCCCCTGTTCTCTTTACCATTTAACGCCACCAGCCGCCACCGCGTTAATGGCATCAGCCACATCGGGCACATCGGGCACGTCATTACTTCCGTAACCAATTGGTCCGCCGAAACCAACGTCAGCCATCATATCGGCATCGCCCGCTTCCTCGGGGACTTTATTTTTGCAAGCCGAACGGAAATGGCCCATCTGTTGGCAGTTGGAGCACCGTACGCGGTCCACTGCGACGGACAGCAACATTATCAGTTCCTAATCAAATAGTGGCATAAGTAGACGATACGTACTGTTTCGCGGTATTTGGCAGTCCTTGGACATGTGCCCGTATTCATCGCAGTTGTGGCACTGCATCTTGGATACGTTCCGAGGTTCTGGGCAGTCACGGGAGACATGACCTTCCTGGTCGCAGTTGTGACAGACTGTCTTGCGGGGCTCGGCACAATCGCGTGCCATATGGCCCTCTTGGCCGCAGTTTCTGCAGGTGTTGTCGCCACCACCCTGGGGACAGTCTCTGGAAAAGTGACCCGCTGTGTTTAAGTACATTAGCACGATGTCTGAAATTGGGACGGCACGAAGACACTCGTACTTTCACCACACTTCCGGCATTCAATGTTTTCAGCCGACCGAGGCTCTGTGCCTAAGCATATCAGCAAGAACTCTTCCGTTGGGGAATGGGCATTGGTCATGCATACAATCCTTGCTAGAGTGCCCACTTTGCCTTCTAAATGTCAGCCCTATCCACAAACATGCGAAGTGGAAAGTAATACTAACCCGCAATTCCGGCATGCGAACTTGTCTGTTCTCGGTGTCTTGCCTATTAATATTGTTAGCTGCCATGTAGTACTTAGAGGTGGTTCATCTTTAGGTGGAGCTTACAGTCACGAACGCGATGGCCAGTCTCTCCGCAGTTGTAGCAGGTAACTGTAGCCTTGTCAAGTACCTCCTGCTTCTCAACCGGGCAGTTGCGGCTGATATGGCCAAGCTCTTTGCAGTTAGAGCACAGGGGGATACCACGAGGAACCGGCTCCCCTCCATCGGCAAGACGAGCCATGTTTTCCTCGGCACTGGATGGCCAGATGTTTTTCTCGCGGGGCCGAGACGGACGGCTCTGGAAGCGATACGTAACGCTAAATTTCTTGTCCAAATTTCCTTGGAAGTCCATGTTGGTCAAGGTTGCCGACATGTCCGTCTTCTCTACTCCAATGAGGAAAAGAGGTATTTTTTTAGCTCGCAAAAGCTTTTCAAGATCAACATACGTAGTTTCCGGAAGTGCTTTCACATATATCTGGACAGCAGCTTTGGCATCGCTAAGGTCCTTCTCCACGATGGCTCGGCGGAGAAATTTTAGAGCTTCTTCGGGGGATACTTCGGGGAGAGCACCACGATCAATCTTTCGAGGGGCCTCACAAGAGGAAGCATCATGGCCTGCACATTTAAAATATATTAGTATGTTGTAATTGAGGAGCGTGGGGGCTTATCTTAATCACCCTCCTCCCGGCAGTTATGGCAGACGCGGGGCGGAGCAGCCGGGCAATCTCTAGCCAGGTGCCCTTCCTGCTCGCACACCCGACAGATCATAGGCAAGGAGCATTCTCGAACATAATGGTCTCCATTGCAGCGCGGGCAAACGACCGGAATCTCACAATCCCTGGACATGTGTCCTTCCCTTTTGCATCGATGGCACACCATGGGGCCGGATTCAGGACAGTCCTTTGCCATATGTCCTTCTTTGCCACATGAATTGCACAGACCAGAGAATTGGCGGGGCGTAGGACAGTCAATTTTGTTGTGTCTGTAGAATTATTTTCAGCTAGAATGCGTCAAGGGGATAATAACGGATGAAGAGTATAATATAAGCATACCCGCTCTCGCCACAATTGTAGCAAGTCTGCTCTCCCCCAGCCTCGGCAGCATCTCCTGTGTTTGAGCCATAACTGTTGGGAAATCCAGGGTTTCTGGAATCCTCAATCATATCAGGCCCATGGCCAATTTCATCCCAGGACATTATGAACTGTGTATCTCCTGGTAACCCAAAATGTCGTTAGTTTTCCGTAACAAGTTTGGGATGTCCAAAGCCATTTGAGCACAACATTCGATGGAATATAAAAAAATCCTTGCGAACGAGTGTATGCACGAGCAGCAATAAAAATACGCACGATAACACGAGCTGAAAACCAGACTCACCTTGTATTGTTTGTGAAGCTCGCTGTCCTTTCTCGCGTATATTGTTGTTGGTTGGAGATGGAGTCACGGTGAAGAAGGCAGAATGAAAAAGATACAGGGAATCAGTAGAGAAAAAAAATTCAAAGTAAACTATTAAGGAAGGGCCGAGAAAATATCAAGGAATTGCGTTTGTACGACGAAATAGGAAAGAGCGAGTCCAAAATTTTCATTCACGGTTCCACGCAAAGCGTCATCGCATACTCCATATTTCAATATATCGTTTAGGAGAATGAGGACTGGAGTTCTAAATGAAATGCTCCGTCTGAAAGTTCGAGATTATGAACAATAAATTTCGTGTATCCCTTCACCCGGCATGAAATGAAATGTATTTCTCTTTCATTCATACAAAAGGTCCAAGAGGTCGAAGACTAGTGCCACCGTAGATGCATCAAGGAAATAGTTATACTAGGATGCACATGATCATGGAACAGTACTACCCAGACACATCTCGATTCGCAAATGGGATCATATAAATCCTTACAAATGAAAGAAAGAAACATTGAAACAGTCCAAAGCCCACACTTTGCCAAAATGAGAAGGCACAAACATCATTTGGTAAGGACTCCAACAATATGGGGTACAGCATGATACCATGGCTCGGTGATGGGCTGGGCAAGGTCAATTTTGCTCCAAGTCCCTGCTTCTCTCAAATACTGGCTGGTGTCGCGCAGCAGTTGGCAGCCACCAATCATTTGCGGCCAAAAAAGGTTTAGAAGTCCTTCGAATATTGTTAGCCCAACACCCACATATATGAGCACGAAAAGCCTGAGTATATGATTTGTGTAAAGCTTACTTTGGTACCAGGCAATGGTCCAATGTCTGGAGCAGCGAACATGCTCATAAACGTATATGCGACCGCCGGGCTTTAGATAGCTGTACAACTCGCGGACATTATACTGCGGTTCAGGTATACCACAAAGGCAGAGAACGCAAACTGCACAATCAATGCTCCCCCTGGCTACCTTGCCGCTGCTGGACAGATCTTCGATCCCCATCGGCAATATATCGTATACATCCTCGAGCCCGGCTACAACCACTTGCTCTCTCAAAGCCTGGTGGACAGAGGTATTCGGTTCGATGCCATAAATCTTCGTTATGTTGCCGCTTGTGCTTGCGCTGCCGGGGGACTTCCGATGACGGGCGCCTGCCTTCAAAGAATCAAGTTCATTCTTGGAAGATTTCGCTGCGACAACCATTTCACCAAAAACCGGTACCCACATACCACTTCCGGAGCCGATCTCGACAACTGTACCGCTTATGGGCGGCGAGGTCTTCTTCTTCTCGCCTTCTTCCAAGATGCGGCCATTATGCGTCCGACCCTGCAGAAGCGGCACAACGATTTTTTCACTGCTGGCGCGCACCTGTGGGCCTACTGACCTCCAAAATGTAGCAAACCAGGCTTGTTTGAATTGGCTCCAGTCAAACACAGAAGCCCACTGACGATTTCTGACGAGACGAATAATAGTGGGAGGTAGAAAATAGGCCGACGTAGCCATAAGAGACCAAGGCTCCAGCAGATACCGAACAGGTTCAAGGACACCCATTTTTCAATACTGACGGAGACACAGACTGGGAAGTTGGTCAATCAAAATGGTAACGACGCTGGTCTCAGGTGAAGCTAAAAGAGGGGCATATCTAATCGCAAATAGCGTATGACTAATCAGATGATCCGTGAGGTTAGAAGCCCCGCCAGCTGTAAGATCACTTTTTTTTTTGACTCATCAGTTTGGCTGATAATAGCGTTCGTGTTTATTTGTGTTAAGAGTTAAAAAGTTAATGCTCCTCCCCCCCGAGGCAAAAGAGCCGGACAAAACCAAGCTCACTCTACACTCTACAGCTATGGCCCCGGCGCACCATAGCATTGGCCATGCGCCGAATCTAGAATCATATCTAAACTCCAAGCTGCATCTCGAAGCGTCTATCGAGACAGCTGTCACGTATGGCCCGGCTCACTTATCCTGTTGGCGCTTTGGGATGCATGCTGACGATACTTTCTGCGTTTCGTGGTCAGGCTTCTGAAACGACGGCAAATACACGGCCCAGAGCAATGCGCTCTTACAACAGCGCATATTCTTTCACAAGTGGTTGTCAAGTCGAAATGGGCAGATGTCGACCAACTGCTAGACCGCGTATACCAAGTTGGGCGGAAGCTCGTTGACGCGCAGCCGCAGGAGTTGGTCATTGGCAATATCATTCGGCGGGTTCTTGGTCTTATAAGAGATGAAGCTGAGGAAGACCGAAGCGAGAACGCCAATGACCCCAACGGCGGTGACTTCGTTCCCGACTTGCGTGTAGCGGCAGCTACGACGGCAGCGACACCTTCGTCGTCCTCTATATCTCCGACCTCAGCACATGCTCCCTCCACTCCCCTGCCGCGGCCTTCACGCCAGCTATCTCTGGTGCCGGCCTCGGGCTCGTACCAGTCCATGTTCAACCTTCTATCTGCGGCAGACCCGTCGCCTTCCGTTGGTGGGGACGCGAGTTCGACCGTCTCGGGGGCATCGACACCCGTGCACCATACTTCAAATTTGGGATATGGAGGTGCGGTCAGTTCTGTGGGCAGACACAGTGCTCTCCGAGACGAAATCGTCGACGGTATTGAAGAGATCAAGGACGAGATCGGCCAGGCAGACGACCAGATCGCCGGGTTTGCAGAAGGGCAGATAAAGCCGGGCGATAATGTGATGGTGTATGCACCATCACGATCAGTAGAAAAGTTCCTCGCAAAGGCGGCCTTGCGGCGGCGGTACACGCTTTTCTTGGTGAACGGCAATGGTAGCAGCAGGTCATCCGCTTTTGGATACCCTGATGTTGGCGAGCGCCACGCATCTCTTCTGAAAAAGCTGAGCGCGGCAAAGGTTACCGTTATCCAGGTGGCCAACAGCGCCGTGGCCTCTTACATTCCCCGGACAAGCAGAGTTGTGCTTGACGCACGAGCCATCGCTGCCGACGGTGGTGTTCTCGTCAACAGTGGAGGAGGGCGGGTGGCTCGGGCGGCCCACACACAGGGGTGCACAGTTCTTGTTGTGGGTGGTGTTTACAAGGTATCCCCAGAGCCCTGGACTGATCCGGATGCGTATGTAGAATGGGGCGACCCGGGCAGGCTGACGCGCTTTGCGGACGGTGCAATTGTGAACGGCGTCAATGTCGAATCTGCCATGACGGAATACATACCCCCCGGCCTGATTGACATCTATGTGACCAACTTGTATGTTGCCATCTTTCCAATGCCCCTAACAACAAGACAGTAAGTTCCGCTCTAACTGACATTTTCTCTCGCAGAGGGCCACACTCAAAACACTACCTTGAGAGCGTCATTGCAGACCACTACAAAAACGAGGATCTGGAGCTGTACGGACAGTAAAACGAGGAGGGTAGATGTTGTATTTTGCCTTTCTGGACAAGCAGCGTGCGGAGTATCAAGATACCACATAACCTGTATGCAGATATGACCAGCCAATGGGGTTCCAAGCATCGCCGGAAGGCAGACAGGGCAATACGGCCAGCAGTGTGTTGGTGTCTGGGCGCGAGGCTGATGCGAGAGGATAAGGCAGGCCACGTCAGCGCGTTTTGGTTCTGGGCATTGCCCCGCGGAGGGATGAAGGCACATGGCTAATGATAACCCGCCAAACTGAAGTTTGCCATTATGTGGTAGGCAAGCAATACTGGTCAGTTTTCAGAAAACTGCTGCCTGGGCCGCCTCAAACATTGACACGATCATAATCTAGACAGGCAGATTTTACTTTGTCTGCTCTTCTCTGTCTTTCTTTACTATTCTTTGTTTTGACGTATTCTATATTCCGCCCCCTCTTCTCCGTCCATCTCTCTTGCATCTCTGTGCACACCTTAACGCTCTCGCCTTCTGTCAGTTGATATGGGCCCTCCTCACGATGACGCCCCTCCTCCATATTCGGAGACCGACGCGTACTCGCAGCCGGGTCGGGACTTCGTGGCTGCGGAAGATGTTGGCGACATTCGCTCACAGCCAACGGCCATTCGCCCGGTTGTTAACGTCATGTCAGCCATCGCCTTTGGCCCAGCAACACCGCCGCTTGATGATGCAGAAATTGTTTACACGCCTCCCCCGTCATCACCAGAAGAAGCCGATCCACCAGATCTGCATCCCGGCCTCAGCACGGCCCACGTCGTAGGCTGCCGCGCCGCTGCTACCTCAGGCCGTACTTACAACTCTGGTGTATACAGCACGGGTGGTGACCGCATGGACACTCACCTTGTTGCTGACCAGAATAGACGGCGCCCAGGCAGATTCTTCTCAGAAGGCCAGAGCAGCGGCTATGTAATTCGAGATTCTGGCGGTGACAGCCACGGCGGTCTTGGTATCCTTAACGAGAGTCATGGAGACATTACCCTGACTCCAGCAGCAAACAGACGTGGCCGTGAGGACAGCGGCTCTCACGAAAACAATAGACGGAAGCCATCGCGGCGACATCGATCTCAGTCAAACAAATCACAGGCATCATTGTCGTCACATAGCTCTAGCTCGTCCTTATCTTCGGGAACCTCCTCCTCCTCGTCAGCTCGTTCTGTTAACTCGTTGTTACCATATGAGAGCCTAGGTGACGAACAACTGCCAATTGTATGCGCGCATCTTCAACGATGGCTGGAGAAACCTGACACGCCGGCAACTGACGACATGGTCAAGGCGGCCAACCGGGACATTCACGACGCAGCGCGCGGTCGGTCAGCAAGTACACCCACCAACGGACGCGTCCCGATACTCAGCACTGATGCTCTGCGCTTAGAAATAAAGGCGTTAATGAAGCAGTGGAAGGTGCTAAAGCGGAATCAGAAGCAGGCCCGGCGCCAACTGCACAGGCAACGCAAGCAGCAACGCCGACAAATTCGTCGCCAGTGCAAACACGAGCGCAGGCAACGCCGTAAAGAACGCAAACAGGTTCGCAAGCAAGACAAGCAACTTAAAAAACAAGAACGCAAGCAAAAACGAAAGCAAGACAAAAAGCAAGGCTCTGACCACCACCGTGATGGCCGGAGTCGTGGCGGCTGTAGCGAGAGAAATGTTCGCGAGGCTGGTATCCACTGTGATCTATTCTCTGAACAATTCTACCGCGAACATCTGCATGATCACAATCATCTCGACCATGGACATGATGGGTATGGCCAGCTCCATGGGGGCCGTGTATTTCCGCCAAGAAACGAATCGCCTCCTGGCGGCACGCCCCTTTTTATACCAAACGCTGCAGGTGTACCAGGTGGCACTGCAATGCCCAGTGCTGATCACCCCATACCAAGGTTCTCAGAGCTCACAGCATCGCGACTCGGGGAAGATGGTGTAGGTCATAACAGCATCACTCCTTTCATTGATAATCTTTTCAGCCGGGGTGCCCAAGACGGTTCTAGGCCTGGGGATTGTGGCAGCTCTAGTCATGGCAGTTTTGGCCGTGGAGGTTTTGGCCGTGGAGGTTTTGGCCGTGGAGGTTCTGGCCGTGGCGGCTTTGGTCGTGGCGGCTTTGGCCGTGGCGGTCTCAAGCGCGCTGGTTCTGGCACCGGGCTTGGCCATCTGGGCCATGACTCTAGCCGAAACCTAAATGATAGTTCTGCCAACTTTAGGGGCTTGAAAACCGAGACAGCATCTGCGCCGCTTTCTGCAGCTAGATATCATGAAGCCGCGGCAGCGGACGAAGCAACGGTCGAAAAACAAGCTGAGCTTGCACGAATGGAAGAGAAGCTGGATCGAACGACGGCATCTAGGAAGAAAACGGGTGGATCTCACGCCTCCAGAGACAAAGATGGCCAGACTCGTGATGGCGACGGGAAAATCAAAGTGCAGAAGCAGGAAACTGAAATACTGTCCCATGAAGTGAACAGTTTGGCACAGTATGCAGAGAATCTCTGGCTCGAGGTAGACGAGATGTATGCACGGGAATTGGAAGCAGAAGGTCATATTCGGTGATCTAGAGATAGCTACGCGATTTCTGAACTAACGGATCATACTCTGAAAGCGTTCAAGACTGTCACTCTCGACTGTAGACTACGTGCATAGCTGATGGCCCAGTCCAGGACTCCCATCTCGCTGGAGTGAATTTGTGGTGCTCTGACAAAGCTCCCATCATGCATCCATCTACCGCATCGGTCGGTCTTGGTGAGACCCGTGTCATGCCGTCGTTTTCGCTTCGACCCGTTCCACCAGCTCACCAACGCCAAGCGCGCGACCGACTTTCACTTTAACCTTGCGCTCGGGCTGGCTTGCCTGAACTGCACGACCAGCTTCCCCAACCGGCTCCCCTTCATCGGGGTACGCTCCATCACCTTCTTTCTTTTCGGTATCGCTGTCTCCCGCCTTGTTCTCTCGTCTGTCCTTCTCTTCATCCTTCTCACCTTCTAGCTGCTGTCGCAGACCGCCCAGATCCAGCTTCATGCTGTATGCGTCCTCACCATCGGCATAGTACTTTATCTCGGTCTTTTCGTTGCGGAAGCCAAGGGTTTGGCAATACAGGTGGATGGCTGCAAAGTTGGACACGCGCACATGTAGGCTGACATAGCGGGCACCAAACGTCTCGACCATTGCGAGCTCTTTGACTGTTAGTGGTTCATCTGCGGTACAATGTTACGTAGGTGGGAGCCTTACGGGCCTGTCTCATCAGTTTCTCGGCGATGCCTAGGCGGCGGTGCGTGCGCATCACACTGATACTGGTAATGTGCCCGTGCTGCACGCCATCCGCCGGTTCCTCCTCTATCTTAGCCAGGACGTAGCCGACAATCTTAGGATGATCATATGGTGTCTTGGCTGGGCGGCTAACATCGACAGCGACATAGCTTAGCTGCGGCCACGTCATGGCATGGTAGAGATAGTATTTGAGCAAGTAGTTTTCTGGGAGATTCTCCAGGTTCGCGTGCTGAATCAGCGGCAGGTCCGAAGACTGTAATGGACGAATATCCATGGCGAAAGGAACAGCCACGAAATGGAATGCACAGGATAGTATGGCAACGGTGAATATAACGGGAGGTGCAGGTGGCAGATGTAGGCGGTAATAGTATGGTAATTTTCGAGCAGGTGTGAATGTGTTAATATTAAAAGCTTTCCCTGAACGTGCTGTGGAATGGGTCCACTTTTCAAACCAGGAAGTTTCCCTAAAATAATATCCACGCATTATTATTCTTCTTGAAAGAGCAGCAACTATTATTACAGCATCGCACGTGCATTCTGGGCTGCTTAGTACTGCGTTATCCCTATGAAGCCAAGCCTACATACTTAACATCACGTAACCCAATATTCTTTTTGTTCTTCCGTTATGCCCCAATGCATCCCTCACCTTCATTGCCGTCTCATTCCTGCCGCCTTGGCCCTTTCTGATTCCTTCTTGTTTCTTGTGCTTTGGTGCGTATAGAAACTACGCCATACGTAAGATACGTCTATTCTGGCTTCTCCCTCACTGGTAGTGTCTTCATCTCTGGTCCTACCGATACCGTTGCTTCTGTCGCAGATTCTGACATAGCTGCTGCTTTGGCGGCAGCTTTCCTCGCCTTTTTCCTTTCCTTATCTTCTTGCTTCTTCTTTTTGGCTTCGGCTTCGGCAGCATGAGTCTCAGCCGTCCCGCCAAATTTTTCCTTCCACTCAGCCACCTTTTTGTCGTCAATACGAGCAAACAAATATGCAGGTTTGCCGATCTTGTGGCCGGGCTTAACGCTGAACGGGTCAAACTTGTCCGGAATCGATTGCAAAGGAATGTTCAGCTGTGTTGAGATAGATTGCGAAGTCGCTGGAATAAATGGCGATAGGACCGATGCCAACAATGAACAAACCGAAAGAGCGTAGCCAATGACTGTCTTAGTTCTCTCGGGCTCTTTTTCCAGACTGGCATTGTCCAGCCGATACTGCAGCAGGGTATTGCCTTGACTGGAAATAGCAGTTGCCTTCTCTACCCCACCACGCAAGTGGACGAGATCCATCTCACCGATGTATTCATCGAGAAGCTTTTGCACGTCGCTAACCCAGCCAGGGAAATCGAATGACTCGTCAATCAACGTATGCGAGTATTCTGGCACGATTCCACCAAATTTGGCGTTGACAAACTTCACTATTCTGTTAATGAAATTGCCGATATTGGCAAGCAAGATGGAATTGTTCGCCAGAACGAACGAACTCCACTCAAACTGCGTATCACTGTGCTCCGGCCGTGAACTGAGCAAGTAGTAGCGGAAAACGGACGTCGGAATACCCGTGTCCTTTGCCTGATCGCCAAAGACACCTACAGACCGCGATTTCGAGAATTTTGTTCCCTCATAATTGAGATACTCCCTGTTCGCCGAAAGGTCAGCAGAGCTCAGTGTGATTGGATTAAGCAACTCACGTCGTCGAGATGTTGTGCACCATCGTCCAGCTCTCTCCCGTGCCGATTTCGCAAGCTGGAAAGGTGACGGCTAAATAACGGTAAAGTAACCTGTCAATATAGATCGCTCATATGTGCAGTGCAGGATAGTTGCCGCCTTACCATGGAAAGGTGTGTTATCTTTGCCCATGAACTGGAAAAGCTCTACATCATCCGCCTTCCACCAGTCCGCCCAATCCTTTGTATAGCAAGCTGTTATGGAAGGATAGCCTATACATGCCTATAAAATGGTGAGAACCGAAATGCGTAAACAAATGTAAAGCGATATGCTGTACTCACATCAAACCTGAGGTAATGTCAGGACCAATAATCTTGACAGTGATCGCAACTGTAAAATCGAAAGGAACAGCAGCACTACTTACCAGACGTAAATCACTTTCCCTTCGTAGCCGGGGAGAGGTACCGGCACTCCCCATTTCAGATCTCGTGTAATAGACCGGCCCTCTAGACCCTTGTCGAGCCATGATTTGGTGATAGCAATAGAATTAGGTGACCACTTGCCATCCTTGCTAGCTTTGAAAAACCACTCTTCAATCTTAGGCTGCAACTTGTCTAAAGCAAGAAAGATGTGCTTAGTATCACGAGGTACGGGTGCTTTATCGACCTTGCAGACTTTGCAGCGTGGGTTGATCTGCCTGCATGTCAGAAAGCAAACAATGTAATACAGCAAACGAAATAATATCGGAATGCAACGCACCAGCTCGAACGGATCTAGAAGGTTACCGCACGAATCGCATTGGTCGCCACGAGCGTCATCGTATCCGCAACGAGGACAGGTTCCTTCAACAAATCGGTCGGCTTGGAGTGTACAGGTTAGCACAGGAAATGTCGATATAAATATACTGGAAGTGTAGATTTACCCAGAAAAGCATTGTGGACTTCGCAGTATGGCTGAGTGGTAATGCGCTCCTCGAGCCACTTGTTTTCCCACAACTTCAAGAAAACCTCTTGGACAATCTCGGTGTGCTTTTCGGTGCTGGTACGGCCAAAGTAGTCGAAACTGATATCGAAATCGTCGTATATCTGCTTGTGTAGCTTATGAAACTTGTCACACAACTCTCGAGGGCTCACGCCAACTTCTAGGGCCCTGTATGATAGAGACGACCATTAACATTAGTACACTCTAAACTGGGACATGGAAAAATTCATACTTGGTCTCTGTGGCAGTTCCGTACTAAGAAGTTTGTTAGTAAAGCGTCGACTGTATATTGTCCGGAGAAGGAACGGCAGATGATCTCACTTCGTCGGTACCACAAATATATAGAGTAGGGTTTCCACGCTGCTTTGAATAGCGAGAGAAACAGTCTGCGGATAGGGTAGACCCGATGATATTTCCCAACTGCGGGTAGTGTAGTCAATCAGCATATGCTTTTCCAGCCCTGTGTCCTCGCCGCATTTTCTCTTGTCACCGAGGTCGGCTGGGGGAACAAACATGAGGAACATTGTTCACGTATGGGAGCTATACAATGCCACTGTCAGAAACAGAAAACCAGGTACCACCAACGTCACTGGGAGACGAACAGCACTCGTGATCAAAACGTTCTTTTTACCCTTCACGGGCTTGATCGTATCTTCGGTAGCCATGAGTAGGACTGTATTCGAGCCAGCCCTGGAGTGGCTTAAATTGGTATGAGGGGAGTGTTAGACAGTTTAGATTGGGTTGAGAGATATGTTGGGCATAAAAAATTTCCGTGTTCTTTGAGTAAGAGTCATATTAAGGCGAGCCTCGCGGGGGTCAAGAAAAGGGAGAGGGGTTAAGATAACGCGATAGTGCCCCACTAAGTTACCCCAGTACTTCTACTCCGTACATATTTTGCCAAATAGACACTAACATGCAAATGTTCATGAGGCATTGTAAAAGCAACTGCGAAATGGCCGCCGACCCATTCGAAGACGTCCTCTATCTGGAGGACCATTACTATCTGGAAGGATATCAGCAAGGTGCGGCCGATGGAAATCGTGCGGGGCAGATCGAAGGCCGCACATTGGGCCTGGAGACTGGGTTCAAAAAGTTTTTCGAGAGCGGCCGCCTCTACGGCAGGACAGTCGTCTGGGCGAATCGAATAGGGAACCCACAGGATCATATGTATCAGCACATTTCCCGGCATCTGCCACCACTGCCACGCAACAGACGACTCCAAACCAATGTACGCACGATGTATGCACTAGTAGAGCCAGGGACTCTGTCGGTACGTAACACGGACGAGGCTGTTACCGACTTTGACAATCGCATAAAACGAGCAACCGGGAAGGCACGGATTGTGGAGAAAGCCACGGGCGAGCTGTCAATCCTGGAATCTTCACCATCGGCGCTCCCTTCACGTCCCACACCGGCGCTATCGGTATTGCAGACGGCAGCAACAGCAAGCGTATCTGCTACAAGATTGATTACAGCGCCAGCAGAAACTTAACCGATGCAGCAGCACCCAAACGCTGTAATGGCAACCTGGCCCATAACAAGGCGGACAGAAATGGGAAAGTCATTTTGTTCAATTCATCTCGAATATTCAGCAATCCCTCGTCTTCTGTGACAATTATATACACCGTCGGCTTATAGCGTACTATCGCACACCCTTATTGAAACGACCGGCATGGATACCTGCCCGAAATATTAGTATAAAAAAGATAGAATTAAGATTTGGTAAAACCTACTCTTCCGAATACGACTGCTCTTCCGTCAACTTGTACTTGTGAACATCCCAGAAGCCACTTGCCAAGCTCTGCCCGCTGGGTGTAGGTGGCAGTCCATCAACAAGCAAGTCCTTGACAGTATCGGCAGGCGGTTTGGTAGCTAAGTATGCCCCCAACCCTTTGGTCCGGCCGTCTTCGGTGGCAGCTACAAGCACTTGTGCGCCAGCAGCCCCAACAAGCTCGGCCTTCGGCGCTGCAGCGCTGCCGACTGTCAGAAGGGCCACGGCATCCGCTTGGCTAACTACACTGAGGCGGGGATAGTTGCGGCGGGCGTCACGTTTCCAGTATGGGTTGCCGGCAATGTCGCCGGCCGGTAGAGAAACAGGGTCGTCGTAGGTTAAGGGATCCAGGGCACCCGGCGCAGGGTTGCGAAAGTAAGGATTCAGAGGCACGCCGTTGCTCCGGTTCTTGTCGATGGCCGTGAGGCGACGCAAGGTCTCCCATATACCGTTCGACTGCAATGTTTGTTTCTGGTAGAGATGAGGGTTAGATGAAAAGTCGCAATCTGCTTGGGCAGGAGTGCAATTGACGAAAAGGCTCACATGACTGATGCTCATCACCCCCCCCACAGCTTTCGAGGCAGCCTTCGTGGCCATTTTAGCGGTTGTGAAATGAGCAAAGTTCGACCAATGGGCAGTTAGACGCCTTAGAGTAAGATACCAAGACGATGAGTAGATGTAATAGTCTTCAATTTGTGTTCTCGATACAGCACCACGGCAAGTTGGGAATCTATCTAGGTGTGGGGCGCTAGCCGACAGCTGGCAAAACCTTGGCGGACCGTAATTATATAACATCGTATTTGATTGGGCGACGAGCTCGTGCCAGAACTTCACGAGGTGGGATCGATAGCATGCCTATTATAGCGCGCAGCCGAATTTACAGGCAACAGAGAGCCAACTATTTCCCATCGTCTAACCTCTCCTTCCTTGCATCTTGTCTACTTGAACTTCGAAACCGATTACAAATTACCCCCAAAACATCATGGCTGTAAGTTAACGCTCCTTGCTGAAGTCTTATGTTTTATCCGTAGAGCTGCTAGTGTGCAAAGCCTTGTCCACGTGGATTGGCCATAGCTTCTCGAGACGGTTCATCGTTGTATCCCCAGCCATTCCAATTCCTCGTCATCAATTAAAGTCTTCTCCCCCTTTCCCCTTCACCGTTTTGCAAAAAAAAAACCTTTATACCTCATCTATTGCATCATCGCCGCGCCAAATTCATAGAGTTCCAGTCAGAACTATCTACTTCCCAAACGATTCATTTTCCCTCGGAAATTTGTTTCCCACTACCACTTTATCTATTGCGGCCTGTATTTTTCTGGTTGTCAACAGCACCAAGTGATCAATATGCCTGTGGTATTGCGCAAGCGGAAGGCGCCTGAGCCGGTGTCAGCCCCAGCACTGAAAAAGAAGGCCACGTCAGCTGCATCAAAGTCGGCTTCTGTAGCTGCCACAACGACAGCCAGCAAAAGGAAAGCAAAGACTAAGAAAGCTACTAAGGAACCTTCTGCTTCGAGCCTACCCGCCGTCGGCTCAGTCGTTGATCTCGAAACCTTCGGTGGCGATATTGAAAACAACGATGGAGAAAAGACTACGCTCAAAGCTCTTGTCGATGCTAGCAAGGCGGGCGTTGTCCTCTTCACCTATCCCAAGGCATCAACTCCAGGATGTAGGTGTGCTTCTTGTCTTGTGGTTGTCAGTCGTCTTGCTAACTTATCAGGCACCAAGCAAGCATGCCTATTCCGTGATGAATTCACCCCACTGACCGCCAGCGGCCTAGCCATCTACGGTCTGTCTACGGACTCCCCTAAGGCCAACACCACTTTCAAGACGAATCAGAAACTTCCATATCCGCTGTTGTGCGATCCCGAAGCGACGCTCATTGAAGCTATCGGGCTCAAGAAGGAACCCAAAGGCACGACCCGTGGTGTGTTTGTCATTGATAAAACTGGCAAAGTGCTCGCAGCCGAGCCGGGCAGCCCTGACGGGACAGTAAATGTCGTACGGAACCTGGTGCAGAGCCAGGCCCAGGACTAAGACTGGACAGAGAAGGGACGTCACCACCGGTTTATACAAGCTCTTTTGCCAACCAGACCACAATGTACACCATAAGAGCTAGCCGTTACTTCGGATTTCGTTGTTCGCAGTGCTGTGCACATGTAGCTCATTGCTAAAAAAGAAACAGAATGTGATGTGTAGGGTAGAACACGTAACCCCGTCTGCACTTGAATGTCTAATTCAAGCCCTCTTATCGCGGGTCTCATGACTTCCTGGTGCTACCAGGAGGGTCCACATAACGTCCTTCGGGGTATTCCCAGTCAGCAACTAAATTTACTTCGCCGCTTGACAAGTCTTTGTTCAATGGTCCTTGCTGGTACTGCCGGACGGAACTGTTGCATTCACCGCCGGTCTCGCCTTCAGTGTCGCTGAAAACACCTTCAAAGCCGACTCTCGATTCGCCCCCGTCTTGTCCGATCAGAATGGCTGGTGTCTTTTCACCTGGTCGACTTATGGCCAGCTGAATCATTTCTGTTCCGAGGGAGCCCCCTTTTTCCGTTTCCTGGAAGTCTCGGGGAGCTTCACTGCCCGAACCGCCACACTGGCCTTCGCCGCCCGTTTCGACTAATGCAGCGTTAAAGACCTCGTCAACAACAAATTTCTCTACAAACAGTGGCGCATCGCTCATGCCACGGTCAGATTGTTCGTCCACGGATGCTTTGTTTGTCGCCATTGAGTCGATGCTATTAGATCGTTGTTGCCGCTTAGATGGTGACGTGGGTGGCTCGATTGGCAGTCGCTTCTTTTCCCGCGGTCCTTCCTCCACTGCCTCTTGCTTAAAGAATCGATTATCAAAGCGAACGAACGTTCGTAACGGGGCCGACAACGGTTCCGGCATCTCCTCTATTGAGGCATCATTTGCATAAATAACGATTGGCCTGTTGGTGTCCCTGAAAGCTGCTTCTTGTGCCATCTCCATTGTTGTTTTCTGTACAAGTACTTAGCATGTATATGAGACGGCGAGAATAGATGGGATACCCACCTCAACGCGCATAGGCTCCGAGGCTGATGTGTCAAAGGAGATCCGCCACCACCAATCAGTTCCATCGAGACGCAGTTCGCCATTAGTTTCTGTCTCTCGTCGGCACATGTAAAAGATGCTGCTAGATATTATGATGCCGCGCAGCTTGTAGCGATGAGTTGGGGCCCAGCCATCCGCTGTAGCCGGACCAGTATAGCGCAACCTCAGACGACGAAGAAGTTTTTCGCAGGCTTCCTTCTCGTCCCGAAGCTCTAAGAGTGATTATTAGATTGCAAGCCGACAGATAAATGTTACATGGTACCCCAGGCCCATTTACTCACTTTGCAGTTTGTTGTCAATATCTGCGAGTTTTTTCCTGTGTACAGCAATCTCTGCTTGGATCGCCTTTGCCACCCTCAGATCCTCGAGTGTTGTAAGTTCGGTGACATCAACATCAGCCAAACTAAAATCAACCTCTTCAGGTGTCCCCACAGATGCCTCGTGCTGCTTCCAAAACGCAGCGGCCTTGAGCTGCCAGAGCTTTTGCATACCTAGTCCGATAGCTTGTTCCGACAATGTAGCTTGGTTTAGCGTAAAGTTGCTTGACTTGTCCATGAATGTAGCGATCCTGTCGCACATTTCATTACTCTCCTTTAACGCTTGACAGATGGAACGAAGCTTTAGCTGTAGTTGCAAGGCTAATTGTCGGTTCTCCGCCATATACCTGTCTGGGAAGAAAACTTCCGGAATTTCCACTTGTTGTTCAAGGTCATCGACGCAAATGCTGAAGATCTGAATCATACCGAGTCTTGTTGACACAGCCACCCTAGAAGTAGTTTGTTCCAACGAGGTTGCCCCAAGATCCACCCAGTAAATGGTATCCAGGATGTTGTAGATATCTCGGAATTCACCAAAGTACTGCCCCCTTTCAACCTTGACATCAAGAATAGCGTAGCTCTCAGTGTAGGCGCAATCGTCCTCGTCAGCGACGCCAACCAAACCGATATCCGAAAATATTTTTTCGGAAATGTCAAGAGGGTTGACTTCTTTGAAAAACTTGAAGAACAATCGATCCGAATTCTCGTCCCACGACTCCCCCAATAGCTTAGCATTGGAGAAATTATCCGCTGTTCCATAAGCTCTATCGGTTTCATCAAGGAAAGCCATTATACGGTGTATCTCTTCGGTGAAATCTCGTGCACGGTCATGTGTGGTTGAACCCCCGGATACCGAATCTCCAGCTTGTACTGAAGCGGCATCCTGTAACGACCCGCCCACAGAACTCAAGAAGCTCCCCTTCCACCAGTTTGGATTCTGACCATAGTTCCTTGCCGGCTGTCCAGAACGTAACAGAGCATTGCGAACACCAGGCACGGAATGTAGGATTGTGAGGATAGCATTGAGGTGATATGCATCGCTGCCCTCTTTTCGACTGCGCAGAAAGGCCGGCTTGCCGGGCGCTCGTTTTCTGGCGGACGGGCCCGGTTCCTGGTTATCGGGTGTAGCCCGCACCATTGCCCACTGGTTGAGGTCATATGTTTCTCGGTTGGCAGGGCCGAAAAGGGGCAGATTTGTATCAGCCTCGCTACCAGTGACGCCGGTTTCCTGTGGTGGGTGTAGACTCGACACAGACGCAGCAAGAGCTCGTTGTAGCTCACTGTCCTCATCAGCTTGCGATTTGAAAGTTCCTACTTAGTATGCCACAGAAGAGTCAGTCAATTGAATTGATTTATAAAATAGTATGGAAAGTCAATAACCACATCGTAAGGGATGTCGCAACTTACTAGAAGGGGTTGCCTGCGCCGTCCAGTCTACCATTCGTCCCAATGGTGACTGGGTACGTGACGGTGGGCGTGACGGCGCACCTAGGTGGTGGCCGGTAGGCGATACGCCGTGAATGATATGACTGTCATCGGGGCCTTGGACGCTGAATATGGGCAGACTTGTATCGTTACTCGCAACGTCACGATCGCTAAGAAAATGTGCCTCATTCCACGTGAACATTTGGCGAAACTATAAAGGGAAATACATGTCAGGAATCAACTTCTAGGTATTGAGAAGGGAAGAGTAGGTAGCCCAAGCGAACCTTGACTTCGTCATCATAGAAAGCGGCTACTACGGCCTCCACGTTACCGATCTTCTCCTGCATATGGCAACATATGTTGACGATTAGCCAACGTTGTATCTTTCATCACATCTTGTCCCGAGAATAACTAGTCTTTTCGTGGCTCGGGTTCATACCTTCAGTGCAGAGACAACAAGCTCGCGGTCAACAATGAGGTCGAGGCCAGTAAATTCGCAGACGCGGGCGACTGAAAGTTCGTTTTGATCAGCCATGGTGATTACCGAAAATTTGTTTTGGTCACGATACAGCAAAGCAGCTGAAGGAGCTGCCAGCTGGGTGTTCCAATCAAGTTCCAGAGTAGGTGTAGGGAAGATCTCGGTAGTTGTGGAGCCTCAGACATGCAGGAGGGCGAGCATGGATTTCGACGATGCTTCCGTGGTTAATTGGTGAGTCCGTATTCGACAATATTCAGTATTCGTAATTTTTCGTGAGGTTAGTTTTCCTCTGTCTGGGCTGGCCCACCGGCTGACTTTGCGCCACGCCTTAGGAGGAAGGTTGGATCAACTTGATTGAACTAACTGTCGTCAGCCTACTTCAACCATAGTGTTAGGCCGTCAAAAAGAGTATCGAACTTGACCTTCCATACCTAGAGAGAAGAGATGTTGTGGGTATGGCACAGATGGTATTCGTCCGGACGCAGGTTTTCGAAATCAAAGAGGGAAAGCAAGCTTTGAATTGAATGTGGTTAGACACGGATTAATAGATGACGACGTTTCTGACATATTACTTACTATGTAAAGCCTTGCATCAGCTAGGATCAGCATTGTGAAGCGGAGGGGTACTATGGACCGTGCACTATTTATGATTACTAATACCGTATAATCGTATACGACAAAGGCGCCCTTGTCGCGAGACTCTAATTTGTTGTGGCAAATTAATATTATAGAACCAAAGAAATTACAAACAATATTCGTTAACTTCATACCAGAAATACCCAAATTTGACCTCCTATTTCGATGAACGCCTACTAAAAGCACCACCACCTTCGCTATGCTTTCTTACTAATTTGACCAGTATGATACCAAGGACAACAATGTACCATGTGTGCTACTTGTCGTCGTCGCTCTCATCATCACCATCCTTACCATCTTCATCTCCGAAATCACCCTCTTGTTCGTCCTCGTCTCCAGTGTCACTACCAAAGTCCAATTCCTCGTCCGTCTCGGCCCAAAAAGCGTCATCATTATCGTTTTCTTTCGGTGGCTCCTCTTCGAACTTCGTAGGCATAACAAAGTCAGGCGGGATATCCTTCTTCGACCGATCCACAGCCGAACGCGCCCGTGCGTTGTAGAGGGAACGGGTGTCGCGGTATAAAACGCTGGCGTCGACATTTGCAGGCGATGATATTTCCGGATTGTCTAGCAATAACAACACTGAAAGTAATACCGACTCAACTCCTTGCAGTGGCGACCACCGTTCTCCTGCGGCTTCACCAGACATGATGTCTTCGCCTGGCTGATGTAAGATAGAAATACATATTTGACCGTCTGGGTAAATATTTGGATGGAAGATAGCCGGTGTGAAGCGGAATGTAGGTGGCTTATATGGGTATTCATTCGTGAACCGTATCTCTGCCTATAAACTGAAGTCAGCCTGTAAAGTATTCACAGCATTCCCAAGTTTGCCCTTACTTTAAAGTAGCCGCCGTGAAAGGCACTGTCTGGATTGATGACCATTAGGCCCAAGCGCCATCTAAAGAGGTCGTCGGCCTTCAAGGAATGTGTTAGCACATCTTATCAAGCGCTATATTGTCCAGCCGGCCATGAGAGTTGTATGGAGGTAGCCAAATACCTCAATATTCACCCATTTCTCATTCTTGAGGGCTTGCAGCTCCGACATCAGCCGTTGCTTGGCGCCGCTCATGTTTGCTGTAATATGTATTCCTGGAAGCAGAGCCAAAATCAGGGCCATATAAAAGTGGCGTGGGCGGCAGGACAAAAAAGCGCGACAAAACAGGAATATGTCGGTATTTGGGATAACGGGGGGCATTCGGATGTCTGCCGTTCGCTGTGCCCGGGTTGTTTGCAACAGCTAGGTAACGGCAAACAACTGCAGTAGTCTTGAGGCAGAAAAGGGAGGTAGCGTCCTAGATTATAGATATAGCCGTCTAGAAGAATCACCATTGAGGGAAGACGAGTAGGGGGCTGCTTATAGAGAAAATAAAAATAAAATAAAAATAAAAATAAAAATAAAAGGAACAACGCGATCCTAGTCAGGAGCCGTTAGCCGTGTGGCGAGGGAGGGGTTGATAGCTGCAACTGGCAGTGGGCATTTACCACGCTTGTTTCAGGCAGCGCGATGTGTACTCCGTATTTATGCATATTTGCACATGATTACAGGTATACCACATGTATTGCCTGTAGTATCTTACTTGGCCAGTGAATGTCTATATATTCTCTCTCTTCAGCATGTCTAGTTCCTGAATACGTGTCTTACATATTAGTATCGCGATTTTGTATCACATCGGCGGCCTAACAATTGTTTTTTACGGAGTTGTCCCTGGCTATGCATACGAGTTCGCTTTATCGCCTATTGGAAAAAGCCGTATGCGCCTAGTAGGAAATCTTATCCACCGCGTCCCTACCAAAAGAAATATCTCACCGCCGTTTTACGACTTAGCGCTGTATCTCCCTATAACACTAACTATAAAGCTATTCTGCTTGGCAAAAATGGAAGGCGGTGAGATATTTCTGTTGGCAGGGACCTCCAAATCAATAACTATAATAATATTAGCAGTGAACATTACGTTGTTGAATAAAAAAGTGCATCGATATCTTGACGCGATGGGCAGACACTGAGCTTCCACCCCGCTAAAATAAATTGTGTTCCCCCACTATCAATGGCCTGCGTAATCAGACTGATTTTACCAAGAAAGATCTGATCACAAGTTAATTACGCCGTACCGGTTATTGATATCAAAATGTGCAACAAATCTGTTCTTATTACTGGTGCATCAGGCCTTTTGGGTCGGCAAGTCGTGAGTGCCTTCCGGCAAAGCAACTGGGCTGTGACTGGCACTGGCTTCTCCAGAGCAGACGGAAAACTCTTGATCAAGGTCGACCTGGAGAACTCGGCTGAGGTGGACAATGCACTCGCCAGCGTTGAGTATGCAACTCATCCCCCCGACACATGCTCGGATTCAAGATCATAAAGGAAAATGCTGACTGACAACATAGACCGGATGTTGTCGTTCACTGTAGGACAGCTTGCCCGCCGCAGTCAACCGAGGGGATTCTGTTCCGCTAATAACAGTCTGTAGGCGCCGCCAGTCGCTTCCCCGACAAGGTTGAAGGCGACCCAGAAGGTACACGCCGTCTCAACATTGAGGCATCTAGGAAGCTCGCCCAGCTGTGCGCATCCCGTGGTGCCACGCTCATATATATATCAACTGATTACGTTTTCCCCGGCAAGCCTGGCGAAGCGCCCTATGAGGCCGACGCAGCGCCGGCGCCAACCAACCTGTATGGACAGACAAAGTTGGATGGCGAGAGGGCCGTCCTTAGTGTCTACGGCGAAATGCGCGAGTCAAAAAAGACGAAGAGGGGCCGCGCAGTTGTCCTGCGAGTTCCTGTGCTGTATGGCCAGGCGGAGCGGCCGGCCGAGAGTGCCATAAATGTACTCATGGACGCCGTAAATAAGGTGCAAGCAGAAGGGGTCACGGTGAAGATGGATGATTGGTCGATCCGCTATCCGACAAATACGGAAGACGTGGCGCGCGTTCTGAAAGGTGAGGTCGCAGAGTAAACGGGGAGTATAATTTAGGTGAAAGGCCATCTTTTTTCCGCTGACCCAGCCAGATATCGCGACCAAGTATGTCGAAGCAGGTGCTGATGCCGAACTGCCACCGGTCCTACAATTCTCGAGTGAGGATCGGTTCACCAAGTATGAGATCTGCCAACTCTTTGCGGAAACCATGGGTCTCAACACCGATCGCCTGATACCTGACCCGACTGGTGGAAATACCAGTACCGTACAGCGACCATACGACTGCCACCTCAGCACGAAGGCCCTCAAGGACTTGGGAATCGCAGTGCATACTCAAGACTTCAAGGGTTGGTGGCGGTGGCAGGCCAAGGCCTTCCGTCACTGAGGTTAGGGATCCTACAGTAATACTCTGTACGGAGTGTCTTACGAGTACTTAATAATTAGCTGGGCCCACTCCGCTCAAAATGACTCTCATCTCGGCCGGTTTTTATTTTTAATGATTAGCAATGATTAGCACTACCCGTAGACAAGAGATGCACCAGCAGAGGGGAGCCCTGAAGGCGGAAAAAATAGCGCATTCCCGAGGATTTTGGGCACAATTTTTCTATGTAGTCAGCCTTGTCGTTATCGCATCTCCAGCCAAAAGCATGCAGCAAAAACCCACCCACATTCTTTCCCATTCCATTTTAACCAACATATCTTGCCACACTGTATTACTTCCGTAGACATCGCTGTTTGGCCGTGGGGACTGTGGAGAAGAGTTGGTGGACCGATTGGGTAGCGGCATATTATAGGTCCCTCTGCGACTAATCTCTTCTTTCCTCAAAGCCTTCACCCTGCATACAACGAAACCGTGAATGTGGGGTACTGGCACGCACATCCCTGTGGACTTCCAGCCGCACTTTGGAACAGGAGCAGGTACCAAAAAAGGGAGCGGAAGTGGGGAGCAGAGTTTGCTATTGTATGGTTCGCATTCCACCAGGTTGAAAGTAATGTCTTCAGTCACTAGCAGCGCATGTACCGCTCTCAGTTCTTACTCCGTACGGAGTATATAGTTCAGCTCGTGCAATTTGCTTGTTGGTATTTTCCTGTGTCACTTCCTCCGCCGCCACATCGCCGTGCTCACCACCACCTCTTGCAACGGCGAGTACGAGTAAGGCATACATGGCAAGAACGATGGAGAGGCGGCCGTCTACTTACTACCTGTGAGACCAAGCAAACCTTTTACGAGTAAAGGCGCAGGAGGCCGTGGCACGCGACCAACAAACGCCCTACCTTCGGGTTGTTCCGTTCTCCCCTCAAAAACCCGCTCATCACATCTTCCGCTCTCCTTGAGTTTGCGCCTGCTCTTCCATAGCCTGGCCCTCCTTGTTTTCCCTCTTTATTCAGCACCTGCAATGCCAGCAACAACAGAGGCGTCACCGCCACCACCAAAGCTGTCCCGATATCGTACCATCCGGGGCCGAAATGTTCCCGAGTCGCGACGGTATGTTGAGCCAGTGCAGAAGCGTGTCGCTGGAGATGATCGCACATCTCACGCAGGAGCCCCGCCGCCCAATCCAGCATTGCCGCCCGCCGCATCGAAAGCATCAAATCAGAGATGTCTCTGGCCCCCTGAGGCCCCGGGTAATTGTCTTGTTCAGTCGGCAACCCCCATCTCACCTAGAGCGCTTGTCGGACCAAGCGATCTTGCGTTGGAAGCAAGTTCGGCCACAACAGTGCCTTTGAGAAGTGATGGCTCTCTGGATAGCGGGTTCTATGCCACCCATGTTGCCAGTGCCGCGGGTATCATGAGCGACGAGGAAGTCGCGCAACGAGACGCAGACGCGGAGATACTCCTGGCAGAGCAGAAAAGAAAAGACCTCGAGCGTCTACAGCTACAGCTCGAAAACCACCAGCCCGTCGCCCTTCCCCCCAGGAGCACTGCTCGTGATAAGTTTTCATTTTTGTCACGGCGGCGTGGGCAGCAGACTGGCGCTAAAGATGACCTTTTGATTACCGCGTTCTCAAAGGCATCCACAAGCAGTCCTTCTAAGCAATCCAAACCAACGCCGGCCTACTCGGATAACACCGTGACGATTTCCCAGACACAAACGTCGGCAGAGCAAAGGGCCGGTTATCAGAATGATGCATCCTCTGCACCTGACAGCGGAACCGCCAAGGTAGGTTTTGTTCCTTAATTTCTAGTCCAGGCTCGCACAAATCATTATTCTCATCATGGATGTCTCTCAGGAGGTTTTAGTTTATTTTCGCCATGTTTCGTCCAAGATCGCGGTCCATTCTGATACCACCGTCGCTGATGTGCTCCATTCCTGTCCCGGCCTCCTCCCATACGACAACGACACCGACACCAGCGCGCTTGTGGAAAACTACGCTCGCTTAGGGTTGCAGAGACGGCTTCGACGTTATGAGCGCATACGTGACATCATGAACACTTGGGACCGCGACACCGACAACACTCTTGCTGTCGTCGTTTCCGCTGTTGGCAGTACCGATAGCGTTGTGGCTGGTCAGGGCAGAGATGGCTCTGTGACTGCTCGGAAACATGATACTGGCGATTTTGGCGCGGCTATGAATGGCGATCTTGAACTCTCTTCGGTTTCGCAGGAGCAAAGCATATCGCCGCCGGGTGTCGCCTTCACCCCAATGTATCACTCGCAGAAGCCGGGCCGTTGGAGCAAACGCTTCATCTCGCTTGTGGGAGAGACGGGGCAGGTACTTTCCTCAAAGAAGTTCGATGCTGGCCGCCTGGCCAGCTTGTCGGCCAGCGAATATGGTGTCAGCAGCAGCAATGATTTTCAGAGCCTCTGTCACCTATCCGATTACGATATTTATTGCCCTACTGAGGCAGAGATGCGCAAGCGCATCAAGCCGCCCAAAAAGTTCTGCTTTGCTGTGAAGAGCCAACAGCGCACAACCGTCTTTCTCAACACGGAAAACTACGTGCATTTCTTTTGCCTAGACGACCCGGTGCTAGCCCGAGAGTTCTACGGCCATGTCTTCGCCTGGCGCAGCTGGTACCTTGTTAACCGAAAACTATCATTGGCCTCACCCACTCTGCCCATGGTCGCAAAGAACCAGCAGCAGCGACAGCTCATCCGAACAGACCAGTCCCCTTCTTGTGATACCAGCAAGATCTACCCTACAGCACGCCGACTACCTGATATGGGATTGCGAGCAAAGGGAGACGAGAACAATAGTAGCACTCGGAGGATGTTCAACGGGAATGAATTTGCTGTTGGAAGTCTTCTGGGCTCTACCTATGACGACCGGAAGAATTTAGAAACGGCCAAACAGAGCGAAGCAAATGGCCTTGCACCAGACGTCAGGATATCCCGTATGGGTCCATTCACAGATGGCTCCCTTCTAGACAACGACCGCTCCGTGTCTGTTGCTCCCTCGGCTGCCATTCTAACTCCCGCTTCAGCCGCTGTGGCAACCAGCCGACAAAATGGCCGACACGAACCATCTTCATGGATTCCATCAGCGACAGAAAATTCGGCGCGGGATCATGATCACCAGCCCAGCCGCAGGCCAATTGCAGTTTCGCGACCGTCCTCTTCGTCCAGCACCTCGCAGCAACAATCACTCTACCTCCCCGCAGTGTCAGGCGTCGTCAAGACTCCGCCAGCGTCTATATACCGGGGTCGTCAACAATACGGCGACCGTGACATCTCCAAGGAACGTCAGCAGTCCATGCGCCGTACCGCCTCCCACACGTCCTATTTTCGCCACGAGCAACAACGCCCAAGGATGCCTGCACCCCTCATAGATCTAACGCCCAAATTTCAGGAAGCGCCGCAATGGTCCAAGGACCATCGCGGGCATGGCGTACGTGCGCCGCCAGGTACTACGCACCTAGTCGACCTAGCCACCAGGCCAAACGGGGGGAGCGACAGCACACTAGAGCCCATATTTTCAGGAGCCACCCTTCTCCGACGCGACGCTACGGATAGCAAACCACCTGCACGCTACAGGAAAGCACGTGCGCAAACTATGACCTCTGCTTCGGCAGCAGCAGCGGCTTCTTTTACCCGTAGCCATCATACAGTCCACCATTCCTCGCGAACAAGGGATCACCCCCCTGTGCCACTACTGTCCAGGATTCCTCCACACAGTCCTTCAGCACACGATGCTGCAAACGCCTCCCATGAGCCGGCCACGACGACGACGCTTTACTGAAGTACGGTGATGGAGAGACTGAGACGACGCTCACTAGACATCCCAAAATGACGTTGACGAGATATGACACGACCGCGGGCTTCTTTTTATTTGACAATGTATACGAGTGAGCAGGAAGCGCTTTTAGTTGCCTCGAGAAGCCTAGTTTTGGCCAAGACGAAAATGGTGTTTTATATTTATAGGGAGGGGGTGAATGGACAGAGAAGCGGAATCCAATGTATGTCTCTCGTTCAGGAGTGATGTCCCATTCCGCCAAGTAACATTCCCGCTGAAGACTATCCCGTTTACTTGCTGCGCTTGTAAATTTTGGACAGGAAAGCCTCAAAAATCTCCTTCTTCAGACCCTTTGTCTCGTCAACCTTGGCAATCAGGTCATGAAGCCCGCTGACACGCTGCTCCTCGTAGTCTTTGTACAGCTTCTCCAGATTGAGCTCGCCATACAGCTTCTTGACGGCAGCCTCGTGGGTCTTGTCCTTGCGCCCATAATTAGCCTCCAACACTGCCCGCTGCTCGGGCGTGGCCAGCTTCAGTGCCTGGTTCACGAGCCATGAGCACTTGTTGTCCATGATGTCGGTGCCAATCTTGCCAATGTGCTCCGGCAAACCGAAGTTGTCCAGGTAGTCATCCTGCACTTGAAAGTATTCGCCCATTGGAATCAAAATTCTCTCAGCTGTCTCGAGATTTTCCGGCGTACCCAGCTCGAGTAGATGCAACGCCAACGCAACTGGCAGGTAAAATGAGTAGTATGCAGTCTTGTATATAACGATGAAGCTGTACTTTTCGAGACTGAAATTGTCCAGGTTGACATTATCCTCCGGTGCCGTCAGCAGGTCCGTCAGCTGCCCGATCTCGGTCTGGAAGGTAACCTCATGAAATAGCTCGATCAGGTCAATGTATGACGGATGTGAGCGGAAATGTTCGCGGAGCAGGGTGTAGATGGCAGATTCAAGCATGAAAGCATCATTAATCGCGACCATGCCTACACCTTCCTGTCTGTACCAACAGGGTTTTCCACGGCGCGTGATGCTGCTATCCATGATATCGTCTGAGACAAGAAAGAAGGCTTGCAACAGTTCAGTCAGCCAGCCCAGAGTGGCGGCCTGGAAGTATTCTTTCTCGGTCAATGCGCGGCCCAACAGAACTGACACCGAGTCGGGCACCGACATGCCCCGGTTGCACTTCCCGCCCAAGGGGTTCGTCTCGAGACTCTGGGAAGAGAACCCGGTTAGAATGTGAAAGATGGCAGGAACATATGCAATGAAACTGATCAGAGCCTCGGAAGGCTCACCTTCTTATACCATTGCAGATACTCCTCAGGGAGGTTGTACTTTTTAGCGTGTGCGAGTAGTGTCTCCTCGAGCTTCGGATAGACAGCCTCGAACTCTCTCAATGTCGTTTTTTGGGCCATTTTCACGTCAATTGCACAATGAATGTTTGCCTGCCAGTTCTAGGAATGATTTATCTGTTCGGGGGGGGGGGATGTAAAAGGGGACACGAGCGAAATTATATCTCATGGTGGGGTGGGAGACTAGGGCGGTGAGCCAAAAAGAGAGGGAGAGTGTTTCGGCAGAAACGGCTCCCTCTTGACCCGTTTGTAAGATACTCAACTCAGTAAGGCAGGTATTGTGTTGAACTCCTTTTACCACTACATCAATGGTAAAAATAGGGGACCCATAACAACCAGTCAGGTAGTAGGGTATATAGCCGGATTTCCTATTTCAATATATTGTAAGATACGTCCATGGTAAGCAGGCTTGGCAAGGTCCTTTGCATGAGCCTAAGAAATGTACTGGGGCCGTTTCCTTCTCGCCCTTTCTTAATATAGTAACCAAAAGGTATATGTTTTCTCGACTTGCTAATTATACTAGCACAATTATACAAATGAAAGACAAAAAAAGATGCAATCATCCTTGGCCGAGCTTTGAATAGCCCCGCGGTCATTGCCTCTGCTGGAGACCCCACGCCCCCAACGTAGGTGATGTGTTTGGGCACGTTCTTATACATTGCGCAGGCCCGTAGTCCGGTAGGCCCTGCATGTAGCCTGCATATGTATTCTTGATATTCTGTAGAGGCATGTTGATACTGATGGTATTCTAATACCCGAGCTCTGCCTGTGCTGTGTAATAGGCGTAGAGGCTTAGGCGGTTGCCATCTGTCGTAAACGGGTGGACAGCAGCGAAGCCAGGAGGGGCTGGCCTACCAATCTTGGCTAGAGCTGAGTTGTGAGCGTATACTAGAACTGCACCGTCGTAACCAGCTTGCAGAGTAGCCTCGTCCATCCGCCGTTCTGCCCCTTCCACCCTCCGGCAAGATGTGGATCGGTCGGCATCCTTATATAGAGCGGCGCCGGCGATCTCGTCGATTGGAAATAGTCGAAGGTTCGGCACTACTGGACCTTCGACGTGGCCGGGCTGCGGGAGGGATATATCGTTATTGAATCCTACCTCCTTGGGGAATCCGGTAAATATGCGGTCGGTGGCACAGTTGTATTCTTTGCAGCATCCCTTTCATAGAGGCGGTCCCGTCTTTTACGCCAGCGTAGCCTCATTCCTGGCTTCTTTGACTCGTTCGACGTAGTTATCGTACTCAGACCGGGCTAGTGGGAGCGTTTTGCGAAATCGATGTCGTTGGCACTCGTAGGCGGTTTGGGACTGTCGGGGCCTAGTACGTCGTTCTTCCTAATGCGTGGAACAGCTCCAGTAATGGCATACCAGCGGGCGATTCAGTTACACCTTGAGTTTTCGTTTCCTTTGCTATCATCCTATTGACTAGGGCTAAGTTCTCTCGCGTAGGTTGCGCCCGCTTTGCCGGCCGTCCTCCGTCTTTACCCTGTCCGTACAGACCCCGTCGCTCATCCGTCGTCCTTGGCCGTATATAGACGTCGCGGCCTTAATTTCCAAGAATAGAAATGGCATTATGTAAACATTTTGGTCTGTCATTGCGCCGTGCCCATGACTGTCTGTATCGTGGTTGTAGACTGTGCCTACAAAGTTGATGCGGGAATACGGCGGAGAATCATGCGAAGAATGAAAAAAAAAAGGGTGATAGTACCTATAAGCTTATATGTGATCGTGTATTCGAGGCATGTAACGAGAGCTTGGCTAGAGTAGCCTATAACCAAACACTTGGGAGGATTTACTCGTATCGTACATACTATGTGCTGTAAACGATTTGACTGTGCAGCAAGTGTTCTGCTGTAAGACTTGAAGCCATATTAAATAAACGGGCCAAGGTGGCCTACGCCACACAGTACACGTACCATTCCATCACACTGCACGGGTCTCCACATGTGCTGTGCGTGAAAGTACGATAAGATAAGATACGTGGGTACAGATTTTAGTGCTATGTAAAGGCGACACCTTAGTAGTATCGTAGACAAATTTACAACTGCCCTTTGTATCTTACTGGCCGCGACTCGGAACAGGCCATACAATCTGTGGCTCCAGTATGTACCAGTGGCCGACATAAGTAGTCTGTGAGACCCATCTAACATTTTATTCTTTAGAAAACAACCCTCAGATAACCACTAAAACGTCTCGCGCTATCTCTCTACCAAACGAGCAAGTCCCCTCTTTCTTCCTTGTCTATGGTCCTCACAAATCAAGAGACGCTGCAGCTACGCTCAGCCCTTCAAGATGCAGCCGTCAAGTGCTCCGAACGCTGTTTGTACCAATCAGCCAAGTGGTAGGTTCCTCGTTCTTTTCCCCTCCTATATAGAACCTCGGCTTTCAACATTTTGAGTTCTCTACTGATGGCTTCAGGGCCGCTGAACTGCTCAACTCTATCCCGCAACATGTAACAGAGGCCAGTGATCACGGGCCGCAGTCAACAACAGCTGCTCCAACCTCGGTGCTCGTCACTCAAAATGTCGATCCCATCGAAGCTCGACTCGAGGCAGCCGAGATCAGCAAATACCTTCTAGCCAAATCTTTCTTCGACTGTCGCGAGTACGATCGGTGTGCTTCCGTATTCCTTCCTGACTCGCTATTGTCTGGTGTGCTGTCGACGTTTCGCCAGGACCGCCCCGACTTGTTTTCCGAGGACCCACGCTCATCGGCTGTGGCAGAGGAGCTACAGGGACACGAAAACAGGCAACGTAGCTTTACTAGGAGTCGCCCAAATCAGCACCGGCAGGACCGTGGAATGAAAACAAGGCCGTCATTTGGGCACCAACCGTCGCCGAAGGCAACTTCTGACGAGGGTGCTGTGGATAGGGAAGCAAACGCGAACTTGCTCAACACCGAACCCGGAAGAACCCTACCGAAGCTCAGCCAGAAAAGCCTCTTTCTGGCCCTGTACGCAAAACTGATATCCGGCGAGAAAAAGAAGGATGAAGAAGTGGAAATGGTCATGGGCCCCCACGACACGGGTGACATTGCCAACAAACAGTTACAGGTGATTGGTGCCTACTTGCAGACCTGGTTCGAACAGAATACGGATGAGGACGGTGAAAAGGTGGTCAGCCAAGGCTGGCTAGAGTATTTGTATGACTTCCCTTGTCCCCAGTATATCCTTATACAGTGCTGACAGTCAGTTTCTGAAGGTACGGGATGGTTTTGGCCAAGGAGAAGAATGAGAAAGAAGCCATGGATTGGTTTATACGCAGCGTGCACAGATTTCCGATGAATTGGGGTTGCTGGCAAGAGATGACAATGCTTATCTCCAGAGTCGACGAGGTTTGTCTTCCTATATCTATGACTTCTAAGAAATTATCGATCTAACATCGGCCTTCAACCAATAGCTCAACAAGATCGCACCGCAGCTGCCGCAGAATATTGTGTCTTTCATGTTCCACTTGCATGCCTCTCTAGAGTTATACCAGCAGGGCCATAACTTGGCAACATCACTGGAACAGCTCCTCTCCATCTTTCCCAACTCGTCATTCTTGCTCACGTGCAATGCTCTGTTGGCGTACCATAGCAAAGACTTAATAGCAGCAGAGCAGCGATTTAGCACCTTACTTTCGCAGCACCCACACCGTCTGGACTCCTTAGACCACTATTCCAACATATTATATGTTCTCAATCTACGACCTAAGCTAGCATTCCTTGCCCATCTCTGCTCCAGCCTCGACAAGTTCCGACCGGAAACATGCGTGGTGATTGGGAACTATTATTCCCTTATGTCTTCGCACGAAAAGGCAGTGCAATATTTTAGAAGGGCGCTGGCACTTGATCGATCGTGCCTCTCGGCTTGGACGCTCATGGGCCATGAGTTTGTCGAATTGAAAAACACACATGCGGCCATAGAGTCATACAGGCGTGCTGTGGATGTCAACCGTCGAGACTACCGTGCCTGGTACGGCCTCGGCCAGACGTATGAGGTGCTTGAGCTGCACACATATGCCCTGTGGTATTACAAGAAAGCTGCGGGGCTTCGGCCATGGGACGGCAAAATGTGGATGGCGGTCGGTTCTTGTCTGCAGAAGATGGGGCGCGAGCGTGATGGCATCAAAGCCCTTAAGCGAGCTCTTTTGGCGGATGCGAACTATGACTCCATAGGGGGTAGTTTCGGCGGCAATGGTGACAATGGCGGTCCCCGGGAGGTGTCAGGCCACCTCGACCCTGAGATCCTTCTGCAAATTGCCAGCATGTACGACCAGCTTGGTGATAAAGACGAAACCAAGGCGTACATGGAGCTGTGTATAGCCCAGGAGGATGGCGAACAAGATACCAGCCTGGGTGAGTCCGCAGTGATACAACGCGAGTCCATGGGTGCTGGAAGAGACGATACCGATCGAGACGGAGAGGGTGGCGCGAGCGGTGAGGGCACCGGGGTAACCCCAGCCACCAGTAAGGCGCGTCTATGGCTGGCGCGCTATGCACTAAGTGATGGCGAGTACCTCACAGCATGTCGTCTAGCTCAGGAGCTGTGCCAAGACGGAGTAGAGGTAGAAGAGGCGAAGGCATTGGTGAGAGAGGCTCGGGGGGCACTGGAGCAGCAGAATGCTCATAGGGGCAGCGGCAGCTAGGAGCCATGGCTGGCTTCTAACATTACCGGTCCGCGTTCAAGACGGTTTATGTCTACAGCATGTCCTCTCACAATGTCACTGTTTCCCGGTGAGATGAGGGCGGCGAGCACAGAAGAGGTAGAATAAAATAGATTTGAAGTGGCCCAAGAAGTACCCAAAGAAGAAGACAATGAACAAAGACCGGATCACCAATAGTACCATTCACAACAGGCAGGCAACATTGCTTCACGAAATCTGCAGGACCATTGGCCCAGCAACAATGATGTCATCGGTGATAATGCCAGTTGATGGTGCCTGGGTAGCGAGGTTGACGTAGACGATGCCGGCAATCTCGCCCTGGCCGGGGATCGTACAGCCCTGTCCAGGAGTGAAAGCAGAGAAGGCAGTGCCGCCAAGGATGTTGCCGTTTGTGAAAGCGCAGAACTGGGCCTCGGCCGAGGCAGACGATTCAAGATTAATCGTCTGCCCAGCTGCGGCCACAGCCTGTGCTCCATCCGCCATAGTCAAGGTTGGGAATGGCGTCAGGATCAGGTTCGAGCCAGTCGGGCATGACTGAATGAACGGTGCAGCCAGAGAGAACACCTGTTTTGGCGACAGAGCGGTGTCGAAGGCTCCAGGAACAGCAACGGCCGCCGACGCAACACGCACAAATGTCTGGTGGCGCGCCTCGACTGTGAGGATGGACGCGGCAGTGCTGAGGATAGACGGATCTGAAATCAATGGAGCGCCGCCTAGGTAGGCCGAGACACCAACGTTTTCCAGCACCGCTGCGGTGGCGACCATGGACTTTGCGTCGGTGAAATTGAAGCCGTAGGTGCAGGGCTCAACTGGCTTCACGCCGTTAATAGCAATGGCAGACTGGAGCAAGATGACGTGGGTCGCCTCGCTGGTTCCTACGCCGATGAGGTCGTCGACCTGTTGTTGGGTCAGGCCCAGGGAGAGGAAGTCGGACTGCGGAAACTGTGCGAAGCCCTGCTGGTAAAAGGTGGTCTCCAACCATTCCAGAGTAAGGGCGCTGGAGACGGAGAAGTCAGCAGAGGCTCTGGGTTGTATTATAGGCATTTCAGTCCCATGATTCGGTATCTATACTCACAACTGTAGAATGTCGACATCGGTGAGGCCGAGGGCAGCAGCAGCAGCGTTCTGGCGCTTGCTATATTCGTATAGTTCCATCTGCCCGGCACTGAACTTGGGCTGGGCCGGAAGCGCCGAGACAGCGGCGGTGAAGCCGATGATGGCAACGGCGGCGTTGAGGAAAGACGGCATTTGAAACTGTGCAGTCTGTTCTGTTTCTGTTGTGTATTTTGTTGTTGTTTCTGCTTGGGGAACGGAAGAAGCAAGACCAGCCTGACTTTTGCGAAACAGCCCTCTGGGTCTTCTAATTAGGAGAATGTATTATAAAGAATCGGAATAGAATGGCGATATTGGTGCCAAATGAGAGAGACAGAAGTAGACAAGCAAACCAGCGCTTTAGGACAGAAGGGAAAAGACAGGTTGTGTTCAAAAGGGGGGAATGAAAGGAATGAGGAAAGAGAAGAAAAATACAGCGAGGAAATGGGAACAAGAGGCACAATATGAAGGAGAAGTCAGGAGCTAAAGTTGTTCCTATGCTTGCTCCTTAGCCAAGCCGGAACGAGCAACAAACGGCGAGACTGTCGTCCTAACTGACAGGACATGGGGAGGTAATACGATGGGGTCAGCCGGCGGCTACTCTACGTTCCGAGGGAAACCAAAGGCAGTCGAAAGCGGGTCTTGGGTGGAAAGATAGTACATAGTAGTCGAAGATGCACGGACAGCTGCACGTAGCTGTTTTGCCATACTTATGTATCCTTGGAGATTGGGACAGCAGGGGGAAGAGACGAGCGGATATTTCGCAAGCTATCTTGATCGTATCTTACATATGTAGTACTCCGTACTCCGTACTTGCCACATTGACCCTCTTGCCTGTGGATCGGGTTGAGAGGATAGGATCCAATTCTGCCGCATGGGATTGTCCGCAACATTACATAGCAATCTTGCACTGGCTTTCTGTTGCAGTTCAGGATGATGGTGGTCTTGACTCCAGTCCAGTATGCCAGATGAGGTAGGACGATCAGGTGGCAGGATAGGAGCAGCAGCTCGGACGAACGAGAGCGGAATGTATGCAGGCCTTGTCTTTCACGTGAATGAATGGCATCAAGAAAACAGCAAACAGAAAAATGCCCTCCCCGAGATCGCAGAAAACACAAAAGAAGGTTTCCCATGCATCTAAGCTTTGCAGGGGTGGCACGGCCGTCCTGGCAGCCTCAGACTCTGTGCTGTCTCACGATGGTTTCGTGTTTGCGGACCGTGTTGAGCCGCGAGATAGCGGCCTCCAAATGACATATTCCGAAATGGGCGAAAACACATCCGAGTCGCAAATCCCATCCAGCGTAGCTGCGCTTAAGGAGTTGGTTTCTGTGGTGGAAACTAGGGGTAATAGCAGCATCCTTGAACGAAGGCTCGGTAATACTCGTACTCATGTCCTCATCCTCTTTTTTTCCGCGCCTTTCCACTTTCCCGCTTGCAATTCCCGCCCCCATGCTGGTTTGCCTCTTGCTCGTGCTCGTATAAACTACTCACACTCTTGCCAAGGTATCCTAAATCACAGTGCATTGCCGTCTCAATTTCCCACGGGCTCTAGGACCGACCACGGAGCATTTGGGAGCATACGCATTGTAGAAAAAACTACTGGAATCCGCCGGAATTCCGTCGAGCTCATAGTTGCATAAGGGGTATTTTCTCTCCATGCCGTCCGGCTCGAATGTCGCTGTCAAGCCCGATAATCTCGTAGCCAGCTCTGTTGCACTAGACGACATGACACCGCGACAAGTCCGTCTAAAAGCAAGCTCGGCGGTTTTCTACATCGTCAACGAATATGACTGGTCCTGGTATATTAGTGTAGGCATAATCGCAGGTCTTTAATTCGCTATGGCTTATGATTGTTTGTCTGTATAAAGGATTGTGCGAAGGGGGTCTGTTACAATCTGCCAAAATCGTGCTTTTAGATGAAGTGGACGTCGCTCCTATCTTTTCTAACCTAACAATCTCTCCTTGGCCAATCTGGCACAATCCCCGCTCATTGTCTAAGCAATCTAGGTTGCCCACTGCAAGCACGGCGCCTCTTTGATTTGCCAATTTAGCCAACATAACCAAAAAAAAAAGCACCCAGAGCTCCAATATCCTGCAGGCCACTACAGAGCGAACGGGTTCAACGATCGGATGGTCAAGCATCTGCGGCAAACGTCAGTACAAATAGTGTGCAGCAAACAATCGGGTTAAATACTCACGGGGGGCTTTTGCTCAGATCCGTCTTCAGAATAACCGGCACACGCGCCATCTCCATCACGTCCTGAATATACTCGCCACCTTCTTCACGAAGCTTGAAGAGCTTCAGATACTTTTCCTTGTTAGTCAGGCGGGCTTCTGGTGTCTCTGTAGCAGGCACCTTAGAGTCCGACCGTGCCCGGTGCAGAGCAGTCGCGTCCACAGCAGCCTCAAGTCGAGACGGCGAGCCTGGCACGCTCTGCGTTGGTCTCTCCGCCAAAGAAGCGCCCGCCATTGCTTCGGTGATGTCAGAGCCGTTGTCGTCATCGTCATCGAATAGAGCGTCCGTGTCGTCAGTCGATATCGTGCCTGTATCGATCTGTTTCCTGGCAGCCTCCTCGCGCTCCTTTCGAGCACGCTCAGCCTCCTCGTGCTGCCTTGCGGCTGCGGCCGCATTCGAGACGCGAAGAGATGCAGCCGCTTTGGGCCGCTCATCTTCTGGCACATACGCCGAGCTGGGAACACCCTTCTCCCAGTACAGCTCCAGAACACGTTTCTCCTTCCGAAACTCGGCCTTCTTCAGGGGCAGCTGGTCGCAGTGCACACGCTTCTCGAAGCCCCACTCCGGAATGAGAACATCAAAAGCAGACTCGTAAACGCAGACAACGATACCCTCGCTGATGAGGTCTCCGTTGGTCTCAAGACGTTTCTTGTCCATCTTGCGACATGACTCAATGTGCACACTCTGATCCTGTGCGTTCTGAGCAGAGTCTTTCTTCGTGTTGCACGACTCAATCGTTTTGACTAAGTTCTCAAGATCCTCCGCGTATTCCACTTTGCCATCAGAAAGGACCGAGTCTAGTTGACGGTGCACAAGGACATCGGCATATCTGCGAGTCGGACTTGTGAAGTGGGTGTATAGCGGAAGGTTGAGAGCATAGTGGGGCCAGAGTTGTTTCGCAGTCTTGCCGGAAACGTAGTACTTCGCCCGCTGCATCGCCTTGAGAAGCAGCGTCTCCATACCCTTACGGATATCGGGGTCTTCGACCTTGAACAGGCTGTTTTGAAGTGTGCCGCTGCTAGTAGAATCGATCTCGTAACCTAGAGCAGCCATTCGCTCTACAATCGTCTGCAGGCGGCGAGGGCTTGGTGCTGCTTGCCTGCGAAGCACTGCCTTCTCAGGCAAAGCCTGAGCTAACCGTTGCGCAACATGGGCATTGGCCTTGTGCATCAGCTCTTCAATAATTTCCACAGCCGGTGTAGTATCGAAGATATTGTGCTCGATAGGAATATTCTCGTCGTCTAGTTGCTGGAGCAGCCGAAGAGGTGCAATGGGTTCGCTCCCGGCGCCGAGACGAGCTTCACGAAACTTCTGCGTGACAAACTGAGACAAGATAGTTAGCATAAGCCACAAAACGAAAAAAATCGGTCTCGAAGAGATGGATGCATAAGCATACGTTTAAGATCTGAACATCCTTGGCAGAAACGACATCGTGCTTGAAATCTTGTCCATGCGCTAAGGCGGCGTTAATATTATCCAGAGACACTGTTCCGTGGCTTTTCACAATGCTCTTCCCGACCCAGATATCCTCTTCGGCGACAGAGACATTATGTGGGTTAATCTGAAAGACAACGCTAACAGTTAGGCGGTCCTCGCCAGGAGTAAGCGAGCAGAAACCAGCCGACAGCTTTGGTGGAAGTAGGGCACAGGTCCGATTCAGGAGATGAACTGCGGTTCCGCGCTTCTTGGCCTCCCTATCGACCAGAGAGTTCGGCTTCACAAAATGGGCAACATCCGGAACGTGTATGCCAATCTCGACCTTTCCGTCTGGCCCGGATGTTACGTGAATGGCATTTCCCAATTCTGGAGAACTGTCGAGATCGATAGTGAACGCTTTTTCTTCCCTGAAATCACGACGGGACCTGATGGTGGCCTCTTCTTCTTTTGTGATAGACCAGTCCTGAGGGGTGACGCTGCGGAGAACAGCATCAGAGAACTCATCCGACGCGAAGTTGTTGTCCCGTAAAAGTGCATCGGTCTCGACCTTGAGGTCGCCCATTCGGCCGAGCTGTTCCACGAGAGTGCCAAAGGGATGAAGGGATGTGATAGGCCAGCGCTTGATGCACGCCACAAAAATGCGGTCTGCGTACTCTTGATGTTTTTCGACGAAGTCACGAGGTGCTTGCTCCGTAGGGATAGCGATAAGAGGCACACGCTTGTCCGTTGGTTTGAACCACACGATCTTTGGCTTGTCCTGGTGACGCCCATCATGATGGCGACCAGAGCCATTCCCATCCCTCGCAGCACGTTCCGCTTCCTGTTTTTCTTTCGTAGCCTGGCTGCTGGGCCGCAGCAGGCCAAGAGTGCCGGAGAACATTTGCCCAGCCACACGCTCAACAACTGCCACAACATGCCCGGCATATAGTGGCTTCTGCTCGTCATTGATCTCTTCTTCTTCGACAAGAAGTAAGCTCTGGCCTTCAACTTCGACATCGTCATTTTTCTTTTGAGTAGGACGCTGTCGAAGACTACCGCGGCGACGAATACCGCTTTCGGCATTGTTATTGTCATCGCTGTTGCCATTACCTTGACCGGGTGCGTTTCCAGACGTAGAGCGAGTGTCAGTGATGTCCTTTCGCTTCTTCTTCTCCTCTTTCTCGCGTTTCTGAGACCAAACTTCGTCCACATCCAACAGTTCAATGGCCACTAGATCACCCTCCAGAGCCCGGTTACGGTCCTTGCTACCACAGATAAAGATGTCAGCATCAAGAAGGCCGTCCTGTGTCGTAACGTAGGCATCGCTCCGATTTTTCTTGTTCACACGAAGAATGCCAGAAACCAACTGACCATCCCCGAGGAGGGCGGGCAGAGTCGCTTGTGGCAAGTACGGAGTGAAGAGAGTTTTCCGTTGCTGCTGTTGCTGCTGTTGCTGAGGCGGCAGCTGGGTCGCATGCTGGCTTCCTTGAAGCCCAACAAATCCCGTATTGTTCATCTGGGCAGCTTGCAGGGCTTGTAACTGGTTCAGCTGTACGGCACTAAGCTGCTGGCCCGGATAGACACCAGGAATCATCATCTGACCAGGCAACTGCATCAATTGAGGCTGCGCAGCATACTGGAAAGCGCCGATGGAACCAATAGATTGACCACCCATCGAGCCGCGAGACCGGTGGCCCGGCTGAAAGCCGCCTTGTTGCTGCTGTTGTTGTTGTTGTTGCTGCTGCTGGTGCTGCTGCTGTTGATGTTGTTGATGTTGTTGATGTTGTTGTTGTTGTTGTTGTTGTTGCTGCTGCTGCTGCTGCTGCTGCTGTTGGGCAATACCAATATTATCCTGACCTTGGCCTTGGCTTCGCCAGTTTCCATCGAAGTTGCGGGAGGACGTCCGCACATGGCTGCCGCTACGTCGCTGAAAGTCATGGCTGGTGCCCTGAGTTGAATCGGCTTGAAAGCTCCCCATACCACCACGAGCGATCCCGGCACCTCTTCCGACAGCCATACTCTGACTCCGACCGTGCCCAGATCCACGCCCGCGACCGGGAAGTGTGCTGATGGCATTGGAATGATTGTCAGGACTTGGGGAAGGTGCAGAGGCAGTGACTGCAGTAGGAGCAGCCTTGATATCATCCTCAGGCTTGTCACCCGCTGAGCAGCTTGATATACCCGGAGCGGGAAACTGAAATCCGGAAGTAGTGCGCTTCTGTTGGGCAATTTCAGCTGCCTTTTTAGCATCAGCCAAGGCTAATGAATGCCGGCGTTGGTGCCCGCCGCCGGACCCGCCCCCACCACGGCCGCCACGGCCGCCACCGCCCTCTCGGTTAAAGTTGGGAGGGTTTTCAAAATTGCCAAAAGCAGATCCAGAGGCTCCCGAAGACGGTGCGGGCGGCGGTCCCACGCCCATATTTGGGAGAGCGGACTGGTTGCGTCGATGCGCAAGAGGTTGCGAAGGTAACGTCATAGCAACATTTTGCTGTGGTAGCTGGGTTGGAAATTGGAAACCTGATTGGGGGGAGATATTCGCCATAGAAGGTTGCAGATGGTTGAATGCGCCTCCTGCTCCGAGGCTTTGAGTGGGTGGAAGCATGCCCAAGTTAACATATTGTTGGTGGGTTGCTTGAATTTGCTGCTGTTGCTGCTGCAGGAGCTCGATCTGTTGCTGGATAGCAAGCTGATCCACTATTGCGTAACGGATTTTGTTAGTTTCGCCAACACGAGACGAGACATCAAAGCGTCAAAAAGGAACATGTGCGAGACGCACACACAAAACAAGGCTTCGTTCGCCACATGCAAAGAAAAAACGATATGGAAAACAACATAATAAAATTCGGGCATACTATTTGTATTGGTGAACATGCTCATAAGTGGGGTGAGCTCCGAGGGGCTTCGTCGATGAGCAATGTGAAGCCGTCGGCCGGTTGGTCCGGGGACGCCTCCCGAAGTGGGCTTCTGCTGTTGCTCCATGGCGACAGAGTAAGGAATTGGAAGCTGGGCGTTCAAAGCGGAAGAATTGCGCTGGTCAAGACAGAAGGGCTTATAGTCGGTGGGAGAAAAAGCTTCAGGCCTCTCCGTAGTCTTGATAATGCTGTGGATGCTGCTACTTGTTTTTTTTGATGGGGTTTTCTGTTGTTTTCGGTTTTTGTTTTTTACTCGTTTGGGATCGGATATTTACCGCTAATGGATGAGTCAAATCGCCAACTTTGCGGATGCCCAGGGATGATGGGCTGTGGAGGAAAAGAGAGAATGCTGTGATGGAAGAACCAGGCTGTCTCAGCCAAAGGACTTTGGGCGGACAAATGGTCCTCAGATTCTTGTCCTCGGCAGAGCCAATAGTTGCGCAGCGTTGTAGATAGAGAGAGTCGGAGGCAGAGAAAGAGAGAGACAGGACGAAGGAATGGAGAATAGATAATGAGAGAGATTTGGCAGAAGGGAAAGACACAGGGGGGGGTGGAGAGAAAGAGAGAAAATGGTGATGAAGGGTCGTAGGTGTCGTTGCCCCCAGCTCCTGGTGGGGATTAGTTGGCTCGTTGTTCGGTTGGGCCGCACGAAGGACAGAAAGGTCTTAGCTTGCTACAGCATTCTCCATTTCACCGCCCGGCAGAATTTGTAAGAAATATTATTATAGCTATTATAATAACAATACTCCGTAGGGGGTCAGAGTGCAAAGCGTCAGAAGCAGGAATGCGTTTCTCAGTTGCGTCGCCACAGCCCACTATCCATCTATTTCGCGAACCCGAGTTCTCAACCCTATGGAACGGAACCACCATGATATAGAACCCTCGGAACATTAACTCCCACAAGTCTAGCGCAGATCCGTGCAATCACGCGCCTAACGATTTCGTTATGGCGAACTCATCTCCACCTTCGTCTCAACCACAGAGGACGACACCGTTAGCTGCTCGAAGCCAGAGACCTCCCTTCTCTGGCCTATCTGATGTAGCTGATTTTCTGTCAGACACTCGAAATTCGCCTGAGGCCCACAAGCGCAACTTCCAAGATGCCCAAAAGGAGCACCAACGTGTTCTCGAAGCTGCTCTCCACGTGTACGAGCTGCACCAGCTAGCCGAGGCTAATCGTCAAATCGAAGAGGACGAACTAAGACGAAGCGAGCTGGTTGCCGAGGAGGAGAGACGAATTGAAAAAGAACGGCAAGCAAAGATAAAGCAGTTGGAAGATGAGGCCCGACTGGCGGCGCAGAAGGCTGCACCTATACCAAAGCCTACCATTCCAGTGTCACTACCACCGACAACGGTCCCTGCAGAAAACCAGGAAGTAGCCCCAGCGGCTGCACCAGTAGCGACAGTGCAAGCAGCAACCGAAACAAAAACTGAAGCTTTCGAAAATTTCGAGTCAAGCAGCAATCTGCGTCAGAACAAGTCGAAGTCTCCGAACCCTTTCGCCAATACGAACGCCAGATTGACTCAGATGAACGAGCAACCACAGCCTCGAGGACAGCCCTGGCTTCCATTGTCGAGTATCAATACACCTTATTTACCTATCGCAAGCAGCCAACCTACCACAGAAAAGGCCAATAGTACGACAGCTCTTGCGAAACTGCCATCGGCAACATCACAAGTCTCCGAGGTTGACCGCCACATTCAAGTTCACAAAAACCTGAAAGGCCTCCGGAGATTTGTTATCGAACAAGCGAAGACAAACGTTTCCTTGAAGCAGCATATGGGGGAGATGAGAAGAGATATCCGAAAATCCTTCGGCCAGCTAACCAGCGGTGGACTGAAGGAAAATAAAGTACCTGTAAGAATTCCAACAATATAGGCACCCTTGTTCTTGATTAATATATTTCATCTCTAATGATATTCTTACCAGGTTGCAAGGCTCGTATCGGTTCTTCTAGCTGGTCTGAAAGATGTGTCCAGCGAATTGTTGGACCCAAACCAGTTTCTCTTAAAGCCACGAAACGCTCCCATCGAAGGGGCATCTCATAACGAGCCCGAGCTCCCATCTTTGTACTTATACCTCCTCAACATCATGGCAAAAGCTGCTATATCACAGTTTATCAACGAGTCGGGTGCAGACACCCGAACGGCGGAGGCTATTGGCCAAGCCGTTGTGAAGGTGTACTCCGAGAATGAGTTCATATGGCGTGGCAAGTCAATGATAGACATGCTCATTGCCAAATACCGAGTTGTCTGTCCTGTTCTATTCGGGTTTTACGGCAATGATCGAACAGAGCAAGGGCGAGGCATGGTTGGGTGGAAGAAGGAAAACGGCAGGTGGATTTCTGAGCAGTATCATATGGATCGCATGACTGGCTTAGGCGCCGGGTTTGCGGCTTTGACATTGCGGGACTTCTCCAGAGTCAGACGGCCAAATCCATGGCCTCCGACAGTATACTGGATATCCTTGGCCAAGATCGTCAATACACCATCCGAAGGGATGTCCGAGACGCAGTGTTACGTGCTGAAAGCGATGATTGCGAACAACGAAGCCCGATTCATGGCATTTTACGGCAACGCTGCTGTTGCTGCCTTGAGATGTGCCCTTGTGGATTACCCGGCACGTGCATCCAAACCAACCAGTGGCACGGAGACACTCAAGGTCTTAGCCAAATCCATTTTCATGAAGACGGGTCTAAATCTAGACATAATGTGAAGGAACAACATGCTACCATGCGCCTAGGAAAATGGGGGGGGAGGTTGCATTAAGTGGGTGTTGTTCACGATGGACTCCTGTGTGTGTGATGGACGCAGGAACGGTACTGTATTTTTTTTCAGTCTCCAACTTAGTGGGCAATTTCATGTAACTGTTACGCTCAAACCTTAAATCCATTTGTGACAATAATAGTTATATACGGGGTTGTAGAACACAAAAGGAGTTATGGACCAGTCTTTTTTAACACTACAAACAGAGGCCGATTGCTTATGTTGTCTTCGTACAGATGCAATTCGCAAAAAGCATATGGATGCATCATAAGACTAAGAGTAGGACAAGGAGGACAATCAAAACAATGACCAGTACACCGATACAGCAACTGCTCCATCTGTCTTCGTTTTTTCGTATAACATGTTGCAACTTGCTCATGCCTGTTTGAAGTCGGCCACCTACACGGTCCGCCAGATTGTCGGCCACCTCAAGCATCTCATGCTGTTCCTCAAGCTCACGACCCATATCATCGGCCTGTCGGCGCAAGTTTCCCACTGTTTGGAAGACACCATCGAGATGATAATCTTGGTCATGCAGCATCTGTAGCTGCTGCTCTCGTTCAAACTCGGTGTAGCTGTCTTCGTCGCGAAAGCCATTGTGCCCAGTCACATCTTCAGGTATCGTAAACGAACTTGGATCCGGTAATGTGTTCCCCGGGCCTCCTCCCTCTACGTCGCCTACCCGAAAAGTCTGCCGCGCCTTCGCCAGTACTTCACGCATGTCGTCTACCTCACCACCAACATCCTGTACCATACGCTGTCGACGCGAAAGCTCGTTCGCATCTAGTCCATATTGTGTTGGATCTCCTTCGACGGCGCGAACAGACGCTATCAAATCTGCGAGGTCCTCGGTCAATGCCGCAAGTGCTATCTCGAGGTCGGCACGCGCCGATAATAGTTCCGGGGATGTTCCCGCTGTCGTCAACGATTGAATACGCAGATATGATGCGAATAGTGGTCGCACAGATGTGAGTTGGGTGAGGACATCTCTGTTGAGGTTAAGGTAAACAGTTAGCGCAGTCCATTCGTTTGATGGACGATCAATGATGTAAAAGCATGGAAAACAAACTCTTGAACTTGAAGAAATGGGTCCCCATCATTCGTAGAGGCCATCATCTTTTTTTTTTTACTTCGGGACGAAAGGGATACCGATCACAAGCCAAACGGACACCGAGAGAGCTTGATGAGTCGGAAAGAGTCGTAGTTCACATGGGCCCCACTTAGTTAACAGTGTACCGTACTCCGTACTACCTATTATATAAACAGCACTTTACAATAGCTCACATTCCACCAAGTTCTTGCTTTCGGTTACAACAAACAGGGGCGGGTCAGGTATTTTGGCCGAAGCAACAAAAAAACATAGGCATGGAGAAGATATTCAGAGCCCTATGGCCTGGTTCCAGGGCAGTAAAGCAAAAAGAACTATTCGCAACTTGCAACTTCCGGGAGTCGAACCCGGAGCCTACGCATGGGAAGCGTAGATGTTACCGCTACACCAAAGTTGCCTTTAGATGTAATATCTGATTATCCTAGGGGTATATACAGCCATGAACAAAAACTTTCTGCTGCTGAAAGTGCAAAACCCCTCTTTGAGGCCGCGCTAATAAGTATTACTCATTATTACTAACTTCCAATTTTCGACATCTACTGTTGTATTTTCCGCCCTTCTACACCCTTCAACAACCCCTCCCATCTGCATTCACGGGCACTTCAGACAATGGCGGGCCGAGTGGATAAGATCGAGAAGATAATTGTGCGCATGCAAAAGCGCATCAGCGAAGGCCAATATTACGAAGCTCAACAACAAACACGGGTGGTGGCTGCCCGCCATATCAAAACGGCAAACTGGACCGCAGCCATCGACATCCTATTTAGTGTCGCGAAGTCGCTCCTTAAAGTCGGACAGGGCGGGAGCGGCGGTGACCTTTCAATCTTTCTGGTTGATGTCTACAAGCAGGCGGAGCTCCGGCCCGACACCACTAACAAGGGTCGGTTGCTCACATGCCTCCGACTGTTCGACCAAGAGGAGCCAACTCGAAAGAAATACATTACGGAAATCATTGGGTATGCCAAGGTGAAACCAGCGATGTCTATTACATGGCTAACTTAAACCAAAAAGATGGTCGGCAAAATTCGGCGATTACCCAGCTGGCGATCCCGAGTTGCACCACGTTGTCGGTTCTCTGTACGCAGAAGAGCACGATGCATATGAAGCAGAACGCCATTTAGTCACGGGAACTAAAGATTCACCAGATATTCTGGCAAAAATGGAATATGAATGGTACAAACAGGACGATGCACACACTGCTCCGTTATATGCGGCTCGGGCTATACTGCCGTATCTCTTGATGGCCAACGTGCGCGCTGCCAACCACTGCCACCGGTCCTTTACCGGGTTTCTAATAATCGACAATCCGGCTGTCGCTGTCCAAGACGTCAGCAGCGCTAGTGCCGACGCACGAGTCTTTCCTAGCCTGCCACTGCTTAATTTCCTTGGCCTTCTCCTTCTCGCTGTCCAGAGAGGCAGTCCGGAGCTATTTCGGCAGCTGACTAACAGGTACTCCAGTCAGCTACGGGAGATTGAGTCGTGGGATGAACCACTCGAGTTGATAGCCGAGATGTACTTTGGAATCCAACAACCGCGTCAGAGGAACCCGCTGTTTGACATGATGGGGAATCTGTTTGGCGGCGGCGGCGGCGGTGGCGGCGGCGGAAACCGGCCATCTAATAAAGCACTGGCTACCAGCCTTGATGCGCCTTCTGCCGAGGGGCTTGATTAGCAAAAGCGATATGTGTGCTTTTGGTGGGGGAGGAAGGTGTGGCGAGTGGATTGCCGGTGTTAAATCTTACCGTAGCCATAGGAAAAATAGCTACAGCTCTAAACGTTGCGTATCTTCGGGTTCATATATCCAGTTGTCCTCGACTAGCGCAGTAACCTTCGCTCTCAAACTTGCCCGTATGGCATCCAGCAGCTCTGTATGAGCTTTTGTTAGAAGAAAAACTTCAGGTAAACAACAGCACGGAGAAATAGTAGGCTACCTTCGGGTTGACCGGGGATGCTATTCCGTTGCTGATGATATTTGATGGTATCGGCCAGACGATGTCTTTCCCCTTGAAACATGACAAGAAAGTGTTACTGGATGTGTGATTGCGTTTCGGTCTTTATAAAAATCCATGAAGCCTTACGTTCGGCCTCTAGACGCTCATCAAAGCCCATGTCCTTTATCTCGTCTGGTGTAGGCGATGGCGGGTCGGTTATTTGAACTTCGCCGTTGATGTCACGAGCAATGATCTCATCAGTATCATTTTGGGGTTCTGGTAACCGCGAGTCAAGATCCAATCCGATGTTGACGTTTGCGCTTGGGTGGCCTATGTTGGCAGATGCTATCGTAGAGGGCAGCGGGCCGGACACGCCTGTCGTCGGCTTGCGTGTCAGATGGCTCTGGAACAGATTTCGGCGAAGATGGGTGGATGAGGCGGACAATGTGGTGCGGTTGAGAGGAAATGGTTCGGTACCGTTTCTGGGTGGCAATGCATTCCTACCCTGATAGGCGGCGTGTCTGTCACCCATTAATGTTGACTTTTGAAAACAATGGTGTTGGAAAAGACAGTGTCGTGGTAATTGGCGATAGGTTTTGATTGCTTGGCAGATGGTGAGACGCGTTCTATAATCCTCTTACCTACCCGTACTTCGTAAGACCGCCATACCAACTGCTACTACGTACTAGTAGGCTTACAAGGTAATGACGAAGGATTTTAATGGCCCTTATTATTGCATCTAATAGCGCGGGTAAGTGGTAAAGGTCAACATAAACCATCTTATTAAGATATCTTACATAAGCGGGTGGGTCTAAATATGGCGCGCCGTCACGTCACGCTTTGTGCAAACGCGTTACGTTAATTGGTTTTTTGCTGGCTTACTATTATCGCCGTAACTCTACCCAGACATTCCCATCTTGTCTCGCGTTTTTCAAACTTTCTCAACACTCTACGATTCTGGCTCGAAGCTGGAGGCTTAGGTCTGAAATGCCTGCCGCCGTATTGCCTCAGAAGCGTGTTTTTGGTGAAGCTTCCGGCACTCGCCGAAACATCGCCCTGTCTCCGTCCGCCTCGGTCAAGAAACGCCGGCTTGAGCAGCCGTCGTCAATTTCCGCAAGGCGCATCCCTAACTCGCAGAATGGTGGTCGCCTGAACTCAAGCCAAGTAAAAAGCACGTTCGAGTCCGAGGTCCTCGAGAAACTCAGCCAGGACATATCGGACTTGAAGCAAAACAACACTGAGAAGGACCAGTCCTGGGACCGCCCGCCAATCCCCGATGCATTTAGTCCTCACGCGAATAGCCTAGTGTTTCAACAGATCGAGGCTGAAGAAGGTACTATCCATGGCGGTCGCACTACGGTCAAGCTCTTTGGAGTGACCGAATGCGGAAATTCGGTTATGCTTCATGTCACAGATTTCCGTCACTATCTCTACGTTGCTGCGCCGTCGTCCTTTGTACCGTCTGACTGCCAAGCCTTTCGTGCATACCTGGAAACACAGCTTGCCATGCACCAGCACGCCATTCACTCTATCCAAATGACGATGCGGGAAAGCATTCTAGGGTTTCAGAACAATACGCAGAATCCGTTTTTGAAGATCACGGTCACAGACCCAAAGCACATTGGCAGGGTACGGTCATTGATTGAGGGACGAAAGGCCAACTGGAAAGGCTTATGGGGACAAAGTGAAAACCAAATCATGACTTACGACAACCTCCAATATGTCATGCGCTTTATGGTGGATTGCGACGTAAGTGTACCCAGCTTCTCCAGCCATAGTCTCTTGTTTCATATTCACGCACATATATGCCTAATACATCTTCTACTGCAGATTTTTGGAATGTCCTGGGTAGAAGCTCCCACGGGAAAGTATCAACTAGTGCCTGAACAGCATCGCCAATCGAATTGTCAGATCGAGGCCGAAGTCAGTTGCGTCGATCTAGTTGCCCATAAGCCAATTGGCGCATGGTCTAAAATGGCGCCCCTCCGAATACTATCGTTTGACATCGAGTGTGCCGGTCGCAAGGGTATTTTTCCGGAAGCAGACCATGACCCTGTCATCCAAATCGCGAATGTTGTGACACGGTACGGAGAGAAGAAGCCGTTTGTCCGCAATGTGTTCTGTCTGGACAAAACCAGTTCTATTGTGGCTACGGAAATCCTGGAATTCAAACAAGAAGAAAAAATGCTCATAGACTGGCGTAATTTCCTGCTTCGAATCGACCCAGACATCATCACCGGTTACAACATTTGCAACTTCGACTTTCCCTACCTCCTTGATCGAGCTAAGCATCTCAAAGTGGGTGGGTTTGAGTTCTGGACTCGCATACCCAGCATGAGATCGCAGTCCAAGGACACGAACCTTGCCAGCAAACAAATGGGCAGTCGTGATACAAAAGCAACCAACATCAACGGCCGACTTCAGCTTGATCTTCTGCAGCTAATCCAGCGTGACCACCATCTACGCAGCTACACACTAAACTCAGTTTGTTCTCATTTTCTTGGCGAGCAGAAGGAAGACGTGCATCACACAATGATCACGGAGTTGTTCAATGGCACACCGGAAAACAGAAGACGACTTGCCTTGTACTGCTTGAAGGATGCTTATTTACCACAGCGACTGATGGACAAGTTGTCGTGCCTAGAGAATTATACCGAAATGGCTCGAGTGACCGGTGTGCCATTCAACTTCTTGCTGTCGCGTGGCCAGCAGGTCAAATTTATCAGTCAACTTTTCCGCAAGGCTATGGAACAGAAGCTTGTCGTCCCCAACGTACAGCCGCAGGGTTCTGACGAGCAGTATGAGGGCGCCACGGTCATCGAGCCGGTTCGCGGCTTCTACAAAGTGCCCGTGGCAACTCTTGATTTCGCGTCTTTGTACCCGAGCATTATGCAAGCTCATAATCTCTGTTATACAACACTGGTGAATAATGCGGCAATCGAGGCCTTTGGCTTGGAGAAGGACGTGGACTACATTGTGACGCCAAACAAAGATAAGTTTGTAACCACCAAGCGACGCAAGGGACTTTTGGCGCAGATTCTCGAGGAGCTCTTGGCGGCAAGAAAGCAAGCAAAAAGGGAGCTTGCCATGGAGACGGACCCTTTCAAGAAGGCAGTTTTGAACGGCCGGCAATTGGCGCTGAAGATCAGTGCCAACAGTGTCTACGGACTGACAGGCGCCACCACTGGCAAACTGCCATGTCTGGAAATAGCTCGAAGCACAACCAGCTACGGACGGCAGATGATAGAGCATACGAAAAATGAGGTGGAACAGCGGTACAGCGTGGCGAACGGCTACTCGCACAACGCACAAGTCATCTATGGGGATACTGATTCGGTCATGGTCAAGTTCGGCACAAAGGACCTTACCGAAGCAATGAAACTTGGCGAGGATGCGGCGCAGTTCGTATCATCCAAATTTGCCAAGCCCATCAAGCTTGAATTTGAAAAGGTGTACTTTCCTTATCTGTTGATCAACAAAAAGCGGTACGCTGGGCTGTATTGGACTAAGCCAGAGACATACGACAAGATGGACACTAAAGGGATCGAGACGGTGCGACGTGATAACTGCTTGTTGGTGCAGACCGTGATCGACAAGGTTTTGCGAATGATTCTCGTTGATCAAGATGAGGTTGGAGCGCAAGCGTGAGTTCGGCAAAAACTTCAAGCCTCTATTTCCCATTGTGGCTAACAGGACAAAGATACGTCAAAGACACTATTGCCGACCTTCTTCAAAACAAAGTTGACATGTCTAAACTTGTCATAACCAAGGCGCTCACCAAAGAGAGTTATACTGCGAAGCAGGCACATGTTGAGCTCGCGGAGCGAATGAAGAAGCGTGATGCCGGGTCAGCTCCAGGCTTGGGCGACCGGGTGGCGTACGTCATGGTAAAAGGCGCCGCAGGGTCCAAGAATTTCGAGCGGTCTGAGGACCCCATCTACGTGCTAGAACACAATGTTCCTATTGACACAAAATACTACCTCGACAACCAACTAGCGAAACCTCTCGGACGAATCTTCGAACCGATTTTGGGCGAGGCCAAGGCGCGGTCATTGCTGACAGGAGATCACACACGTGCAATATCTGTGGCAGCACCTACAGTTGGCGGGTTGATGAAATTTGCGAAGAAGACACAAACCTGCATGGCATGCAAGAAGCCTCTCATAGGAAAGGAAGAAAGTCTGGGGGCAGTGTGCTCAGATGATGCGCCGCGAGTCGGCGAGTTGTACCAGAAAACCCTGGACAAGGCATCAGACCTGGAAGTTCGTTTTGGACGCCTATGGACGCAGTGCCAGCGATGTCAAGGCAGTATGCACTGTGAGGTCATTTGTAGCAGCAAGGACTGCCCGATCTTCTATATGCGAATGAAGGCGAAGAAGGACCTGGAGGATGCGAACAAGGAGCTAAGGCGGTTTGATTTCGACGTGGCCGCGACGTGGTAGAGGCATGACGCTCGCTTTTATTTCTGTTGCCTCCTAGATCTAGTTTGGGTCTGAATTTTTGTATGCGGTAGTGAGAATAATGGTTGGTGTTGGCTCTGTCGCGCCTGTGAATAATTGATTGGCTTTTGCATCTGCCGGTTCTCCGCGTCGTATCTTATCACGAGTACTCCGTATTATGTATTTTCTGCGACGTCTCCGAAATCGGCCTTAAGCCACCTTCAGGTCACAATTTCCGCAGCATCACAACTAGGCGTAATGAACCGTCGATGCTTCAAACACTGCCAAAACTACTTATATACCCAGCTCTATCTATTTTACTATGGCTCAACCCGATGATAGGTCCAGGCAACAAGTCCTGCGTCACATGAATGCCGACCACCGTCTCGATCTTGGTCTCTACTTGCGCTACATCAACGGCCTCTCTCCCCAACAGCTTGTCGCCGAGGGTGAGCCTGAAATGCTAGATATCGACCTACAAACCATCCATATTCGCACAGCCACGTCAGGCAGGGTCCATGTCGTTTCGCTAAATCCGCCAATGGCTACCTGGGCCGAACGCCGTACACGACTGGCCTCCATGGCGCTGGAAGCCCGCACAAAACTCGGGATCCTTCATCCAGAACATGACAGCCCAGATACTGCGACATGTATGTCTCCTATCCCTTATCATTTTCCGGTCGGTCTCGACTCCGTGGTCCTCGGTAGCGTTGTCCTGTACGCGATTATGGTCATACTGGTCTTTGCAGGCCACGACAACGGACCTGCCGAAATGTGGTCAAAAACCATGATGGCTCTCGGCATTCCACCTCCTTCTGCAACTACCGGCACCTCGAGATCGCTAGTAGCCAAGCTCAGCACAGCTATTGGAGGCTCGTCCGGGTTCCGCCGCGTTGTGCGCGCCCTTCTCCTTCCGGTGTTGGCAATTCACCTGACTGAAATTTGGTGGCTGGATCGTACACGTCTGGCACCGCATAATATGCGCCGTGGCAGCCGAGACTGGCTTCTCTGGATGATTTCTACGTTTTGGGAAGGAGTTGGCGCATTTTGGCGATTCGATGCAGTGGCAGCCGCGAAGGCCTCGAAAGCTAGAGATCGCAAGCATTAGCACTCTCAACTTGGCGCGGAACACGATCGTGGCAGTGATACTATACATCATGGAACACAATGTGGGCGCATGTTTGGCATCTGTAAAATGCCTCGACGGTATCTCACAATTACGAAACATGGTCTGAGCATACGAGCACAGTAACGCGAAGAGATTGGCAGTAGGAGAAATGCTATTGTCCTCGTATAACACCAATGACACTTTCTACGAATAAAGAAGCACATGGCTATTATGTCGTATGGCCTAGGCCACATTAATCATTTCTGCATTCCGTAATATCCTACTTCCGTTGATGTTTTCTAGTCCCCTATTCCGTACGGGCGAAACAGGGACATAACTCAAAAGTGGAAGGTCCTGATCTACTGATGCTGATCGCGTGTGCCTCACTTAGCAGGGGGCAGCTGGCCATCTGCATGTGGAGCTGGGGCCTCTGTAATAAAACTCAAAAGTATTAAACTTTCCCCTTTCTTGAGGAAGCGCCCGTACTTAGAATTTAGCTTCTTGAAAGTGGATGACATTCTTTCTGTCATGTGGGATTGGAAGGTCAGTGATGATCACTAATTGGTTAGCAGTTACGACGTATTATCTAGACATAATCTTGGGCGCAAACCCCTGTCCGCTATCATGCTTAGCCCCAGTTTGACCAGTACAAGCTTTGCAGACAACGTCAGGTATCCTCCCGTGCAAGTCCGGGTCAAGTCTCGGTTGCTCTCGTGGAGTTTTGCTGGTTGCATGTGGGTCGCTCCTTCCCAGCCTATGGGCAATCCGTTTTGCTGTACTCCGGACGATGGGAGCCCTCCACCTGCCAGATCAAGCACTCTACAAAACGTTGCTCTCCCGGATTCTTTTTTTGCAACTCTTCTCCTCGCTGCAGACACTCCTCCATCTTCTTCCAGCTGGGAATCCTCCCAAAATTCTACTTTGTCATACCTGTTTCCGGTTTCTCTTTTTGCAGAATATTTTCATTCTCCCCCTACAGTCTTGACGCTTGTGCCTAGTCACCTAAAGGGTGATCCGTCATTTGATGCCGACCTCATGCCCTGAGCATCTTGACTCTCCTCACCTTCTTGTCGCTCACTTGGCCCTCCTTTTACCTACGTTCTTTTCTACACCAGTCTATTGTGCTGCCGCTCTCGCCTATCATCTTATTAGTCCAGATTCTGTTCTTCATCGCCTTTTAGCACTCTATTCAAAGACATAGCCGAACGATTCAATGCTTGTGAGTTATACGATTCGATGCATATGCTTAAAATACTGTCACTTTCCAGCGTATTCAGTTTCAGATGTGCAGATAGTCACTTGAGACGTCGCGTTTCATTGCTTCCTCCCAGTCAGATTCATCATTATGCATATTGAATAATGCTTTCAATATGCTGCCGTTACGATCTCCCTATCACAGCACCTTTTTCTTTTTCATTTTTGAAAGTGGACATCTGACATGCATAGGCTGTCGCAGCACTTATTGCGCTTTGCGCAACTCTGGTTAATGCGGTCCCGTCTCTCGTGGTGAAAGGGAGTCAGTTCGTCAACCCGTCCACTGGCGACCGCTTCCAAGTTGTTGGCGTCGCCTACCAGCCGGGTGGATCCTCAGGTTACAATCCATCACTCGGCTTCGATCCCCTGAGTGATGGTTCCAAGTGTCTCAGAGATGCCGCTCTCATGCAGATCCTGGGAATCAATGCTATCCGTGTGTACAACTTGGATCCGGATCTAAACCATGACGAATGTGCCAGCATCTTCAATGACGTGAGTGTTCTAAATCTTATATGCAGCTGCTTTAAGTAACGTGGCTAATGCCTAGTAATGGCTCAGGCGGGTATGTACCTGATGATCGATGTTAACTCTCCCTTTGTCGGGGAGAGTCTCAACAGCGATGAGCCATGGACAAGCTATTACGCTGCCTATCTCAATCGGACTTTTGCTGTTGTTGAAGCATTTCGTCACTACCCAAACACACTTCTCTTTTTCTCTGGCAACGAGGTGATCAGCGACCTCGACAGTGCCAAAGCTGCCCCTCCTTACATCCGAGCCGTAACTCGCGACATCAAGACATACATTTCAAAGCACTCTGACCGCTCCATCCCTGTGGGATATTCTGCTGCCGATGTGCGTTCCGTTCTGTTTGATAGCTGGAACTACTTCCAATGCGAAGAATCAGGTGTTGTCAACGATACTAGTCGTGCCGATGTCTTTGCCCTCAACAGCTATAGTTGGTGCGGCGACAGCAGTTTCACCACAAGCGGCTATGATACTTTGGTCGAAGGTTTCACTGGCACCTCTATTCCCGTCTTCTACTCCGAGTTTGGCTGTAACGTCCCTGCGCCTCGCGTTTTCACCGAAGTTGGCACTATATATAGCGACAAGATGATGCCTATCTTCAGCGGCGGGGTCGTATACGAATATGCCAATGAAGTCTCGAATTTTGGCCTAGTCAACATCAGTTCTGATGGTAGTGTTGACATCTTGCAAGACTTTTATACCTTGCGGGACCAGTACAGCAGAATCGACTTCAAGTCCATTCAGGCAACCGCAGCCAACTCATCGGCAACCAAGCCTCCCGTCTGCAGCCCTAAACTAATTTCCAGCGACGGGTTTGACAACAACTTCACTCTGCCTGTTGTTCCTCCTGGCGCACAACAAATTATCGACAATGGCGTCTCGCCGAAGCCCAGTGGCAAGATTATCGAAATTGCTAACTGGAACGTCAATTTCACAGTCCGTAATCCAGACGGAACCATCTTGACTAATCTTGCCGTCAAGCCTAATTCGAACGGCGAGGCGAACACTCCAGGCAGCAATACAGCGTCTAGTACATTTTTGCCGACATCGGCAACACATTCGGCATCACAGACTTCAACGACATCAACAACATCTACTAGCAGCTCGACTTCTGCAACTGCTAGCGTCAAGAAAAACGATAGCGCCGGCCGCGGTGTTCCCATGTCGGTGCTGGTTCTAGCTATTACAATTGTTTTGCCCAGTATTTGGCCATGGTTCGTATAAGCCGGTTGGTGTAAGGGGCGTGGCCATTCTATCACGAGCCAGGCTTTATCGCCGCCTATCGTCGTTAGAAACGGCAAACTGTGAAGTAAAACTATTTTTGCCCTTAGACCAGAAAAAGTAAATTAAATCACACGAGGCTTCGATTTTACTGATGCGGATTGTGTATGTTCCGACGATGAAAAATCCTTTATGGTACAACCATCACTGATTGGACGGTTTTGGAAGAAAGGCAAGCAGCGAGTATCTTCTTCGTAAAAGTAAACTACCAAGGCCGTACAGACTCAGTGCGTACATATTCGTTTGATCCCATCAACCTATATATATACAGATAACGGGCCTGTGATACTCGACAGTAGTAATAGTATTTAATTGACAACAGTTGTTGCATGGCGAGAGGTACTTGAATAGTCCGTGTAAATAAAGGCATGGATGAATGCCTTACTTCAAGCTTTGAATTCCTCCACATTTGCCTCCTCCCACTTGCCAGGAACGAGAGCTAGAGGGACAATACCCGAAACGTGCATCTCAGGACCAAAGATCCTGGCGTTCAAACCTAGCTCCTCGGTTGCAGCCTTCATGTTCTTCAGACCTTCTTGGTAGTTAGGACCTGCACGGCGCACCCAAATCTGCACATTGTGCTCGTTGAGCGCCTTTGCATAGTCTCGTAGAGCCTTGATGACACCTTTGAAAGTTGACGCAACATTCGTGAAGTTGGCAATACCGCCACCGATAAATAAGACTTTACCCTTGTCGCTCAAAGGTGCCCGCAACATCAGATCGAGGACGGTGCGTGCATAATGGTAAGTCTGCGATTCGGTCGGTGCACCAGAGTACTCGCCATAATTGGCGAGCTCATCAGCGAAACCAGCCGATGCAATTGCGTCTGCATACACAACGGAGGCACCACCGCCAGCCACCAGTGTCCAGATACGTCCATTGGCGTTGAGGACGGTCAGTTTGAGAGAAGCACCCGTCTTCGCGTCCAACTCAGCGATGTACGCTTCTTCCTTCGTCAGCTCACGACCAAAAGGTGCCGGAAATTCCATTGGCGGGCCAGCATCAATGCTGACAGCGCTACCGCTCTGAGGTGCGACATTGGTCAAGCCCAACGCAGCGGGCGACCGAGCAATAGCCCATTTCACTCCGCACTCGAAGTCGGCGGTCTGGTCTAGCTTGGCAGCGAGGTCCAGGAAATGGACAGCAGCCGACGTAGCATCTTCGTTCGGAATCACAACAAGAGGATTGATCTCCAAGTACGTAAACTGGCAGTCAACGTAGACCGCGTACAAGCGAGTGATGAAGTCGACGAGAACACTATGCAGACCCTGAGGAATATTTTTGAGCAGGGTAGCAGCAATCACCTCATTCGAAGGGTATTCAGAGAGGTCAACCGGAATCAAAAGCTTCTCGGCCTTCGCGTCGACATCACCAACATCGACTCCGCCTTCGTGTGTAAAGAGTATCCAATCTCCCTAGATATTCATAAGGATGATTAGTGTTATGTATTAGTGCTGTAGTGCTTGGGGCTTGGGTGGTGTAAGAAAAGTATGGATGTTAGTGCAGCATGAGCCAGATTCGGGACAAACGATCTCAGTTTAGCCTCCGTTCGTCCGGGCCCGTAACTTCGGACAAATTCGCTGCTCGCCCTTATAAATAGGGAATATGCCACCGGGGACGAGTGAGACCTGCACATAAACCCTCCTGCGTAATTTTCATTCTGCTTTCTTTCCCTCCCTTATTTCCATATACTCCCCATTTCGTTTTCGTTTTCCGAAAGCGTGAAGTCTTGAGTTTTCGACCAAAGCCAGTTGTTGACCAAAAGCACCAGGGACACAAGAAAACGAAAGTTTAAGAAGGATGCAGTCAGAACTTACATCGCGGACCGAGTTGATGTTGATATAATATTCTTCGTTTTGTTGGTGAGGAACAAACGGCTCGACAAGAAAGTGTCGCAAAACACCATGAGTGTTTTCCACCTTCTGGACCTTTCCTGCCCGCTCTGCGATCCAGACGCGGGCGTCGGACCAGCTCTTGTTGAGAGCAAGGAGGCCGCTCTTTCCCCGGCGCTTGATCAGCTGGTCAGGCTTCGCCACGAACTTAGTACCAGACTGTAGCAGCCACGGGTAAGTGACCTCGGCTTGATCCAAAACCGACTCCACACTGGCATCTTCGGGAAAATGCAGAGAGGCCAGTCTCGGCGGTGGGTTGTGCTTCGTGGAAGCGGGAAGAGTCGAAGGTTTGATGACTGGAGCGCGTGTGAGGTGGTAGTTCAGAATGGCCTTCCCGTCGGCCTCGAAAATGGATTTGGCAGACATCCTTGAGAATAAGCTGTGAGTCTGTCTTGTGTTTGCGATTATACCAGAGGGGGTTTCAACCTATATTCGTCACAAGGAAGCTGTCAGTTTTCAAAGTTGAAACTGATTGCAAAATGCCCTCAAGCTTTATGCATGAACAAGACAGCCCAATGCAAGGCAAAGAAACAGTTGGAGCGTGGTAGACGCACCTATATGTCGGATGCTGACTAGGGCATGTGTTTTCTTCGAGTTCTTTCTCAAGAAGACAACGGGCTTGCGACTCGCGAAACTTTTCCCGCGTCAGAAAAAATTGCACCTCTTTTTGGACGGAGGATGAGAGGACAACAGAACCAGCAACGAGACGCAAGTGCGCCAATCCGCTATTCTTGGCAAGTGCGAGCCAGGAACATACGCTAAAGCGGAGTACGAGAGGGGTAAGGCGGAATCAAAGAAAACGGGGATGATGAGGAAATTCATTGGGGAAATCCTGAACAGTTGGGGCGGTGAGAACTCAGGAAGTACCTGTACATCATTGCGCATTTCACTCTAGCGCCAGGGTACAAGTCGACCTTGGTCTACGAACTCAACGTCGGAGCCTGTTCACACCACCTGTTGGGCCTGGATCTATTGGAACAAGTGTTGGTGGGGCACGTCGGCCTAATTGGTGCTCCGTAACGGAGTCATCTAGCTTCTATTTTTCAGTCCTTGTGGTATTCTGCGGCCGGGCTTTCAATTCGCATTCCCTATGATGTACAACATACGATAGGAAGACAGCCCTTTTGAGGTTACCGGAAAGTTCCTCTGGGGCAACCCGCACGATGGAGGGGTGGACTGCAGGTAGGAAAGTTGGCCTACGACGGATTACCGAGACGGCTCAACAAAAATCGAATGCTTTTTGGTTGCTCTTTCTAGTTCGGACCCCACCCTTCATTCCTTCCCCGAAGACTTCTGATTGTCCGGACTAGATTCGGCCGTCAGCCTTCGTAATTTTCTCTTTCCACATCTACGCCCTTTGAAATTAGTGGAAGTACACTAAGCGAGAACCCGGAAAACCCTGACTGCCTTCTTTCAATCGTGTGCTATTTGCAACTATGAGCTATGCCGTGTTTTGGGGGAGAGGAGAGGAGGGAGAAGAGAGAATTACAATGTGGTAATTGCCAAGCAGAGAAAGCAGAGAAAGTTGCATCGTCTCACATTGTCGATGCGATACTTCTGTCGTTCTAGTGAATGCCAGCGGTAAAGAAGGTAGCAAGATGTTACATTTCGATCGTGTCGTATCTTACCCAGCTCCACGTATCTTACATAGTAAGGCACCAAATGCTTTAGGGACCTATGACTCAACAAAAAATCGCTGGGATTTCCCCAACTCACACTCCATCTCAGATAACGCAGTCACTCTGGGCGGACAGCGAACGGGGTACCGTTTAAAGAACAGTCAAATTGCAAAGGCAGGATCGAACGAAGCGCCCGCTTGAGCTCACCATCTTATCCGAAAGTACAGCTACATAGTCGACCAGGGTCGCATCCCCGAAAGCTGTTGATCCACCCAACGGCGTCACTCACGTCCAGCTTCCCGCTCTAAATTCCTTCCACATTCACTTGAGGCAACTGCTCCTCCGCTACTTCCCCAAATTAGTCGCTCAAACCGAGCAACTCCGAGAAAAAAAGAGCAACCTCAATAATCGGGATTCCTCCCTAGCTTTTATCTGTACTTTGCTGCACAACCACACAAGCTCAAACCTCGACTGGTCCCAAACCGACATCCTGCAGAATAATCTGTGCAGAGAAACGAACGTATAATAGGTAAGTTAACTTTGACCAGAACAATGTTTTTTCAGATCCCTTTTCCCGACCGAGTTGAACAATTGCCTTCAGATTATCCAAAGATTGGGGCCACCCCCTTTTGACATGCTCTTTTCCTTCTACGACGATTTTTTTTCTCGTTTCGCTCACAAATCAACTTCTACAGAGAAACGACCAGCCTTCACAATCATGCCTGCTGCCAATGCCACTTCTGCAAATGGCACCAAGATGCCAGACGGGCTGTCTGCAAACGATAAAATCACTCGTTTCGCTGCGCCTAGCCGCCCCCTGAGTCCTCTCCCGTCTCATGCGCTCTTCAACAACAAAACACGATGCTTGGTCTATGGCCTTCAGCCCCGCGCTGTGCAGGGTATGCTCGACTTTGACTTCATTTGCAAGCGCCCTACGCCGTCTGTTGCCGGGATCGTCTATACATTTGGTGGCCAGTTTGTCAGCAAGATGTATTGGGGCACTAGCGAGACTCTACTGCCCGTTTACCAGGAGGTTTCGAAGGCCATATCAAAGCACCCTGATGTCGATGTCGTTGTGAACTTCGCATCGTCTCGTAGCGTGTACAGCTCCACTTTGGAGCTCATGGAATTTCCGCAAATCAAGACCATTGCCATTATTGCCGAGGGAGTTCCGGAAAGGGTACGGCCCCCCCATCCCTCCAATTTGGAGAGACTTTACTAATAACTAATCTCTGTACAGCGAGCACGTGAGATTGCCCATATTGCGAACAAGAAAGGCATTACCATTATTGGCCCTGCGACTGTCGGTGGGATCAAGCCTGGGTGCTTCAAAATTGGTAACACCGGTGGCATGATGGACAATATCGTGGCCTCGAAGCTGTATCGGAAGGGCTCCGTTGGCTACGTTTCCAAGTCCGGCGGCATGTCCAATGAGCTCAACAATATTATTGCTCAGAACACCGATGGTGTATACGAGGGTGTTGCCATTGGCGGTGACAGATATCCCGGCACCACCTTCATTGATCATATGTTGCGCTATCAAGCCGATCCTGACTGCAAGATCCTCGTACTTCTTGGGGAGGTTGGTGGTGTTGAAGAGTACAAAGTCATCGATGCCGTCAAGCAGGGGATCATTACGAAGCCAATCGTGGCTTGGGCCATCGGCACTTGTGCAAGCATGTTCAAGACTGAGGTTCAATTCGGCCATGCTGGTTCATTTGCCAACTCTCAACTGGAAACGGCTGCCATGAAGAATAAACAGATGCGAGAGGCAGGCTTCTTTGTGCCAGATACCTTCGAGGATATGCCAACAGTGCTCAAGTCCGTCTTCGAGCGGCTTGTGAAGGATGGCACCATCAAACCGAACCCTGAGCCAGCTGTTCCGAAAATCCCAATTGACTACTCGTGGGCTCAGGAGCTTGGCCTGATTCGCAAGCCAGCTGCCTTCATCTCGACCATATCCGATGACCGTGGTCAGGAGCTCCTATACGCCGGAATGCCTATCTCGGACGTATTTAAGGAGGACATTGGCATTGGTGGTGTTATGTCACTGCTATGGTTCCGTCGCCGGCTGCCGAACTATGCGTCCAAATTCTTGGAGATGGTTCTCATGCTCACTGCCGATCATGGTCCGGCCGTTTCTGGTGCAATGAATACCATCATCACTACCCGTGCCGGCAAGGATCTGATTAGCGCCCTAGTGTCCGGTTTGTTGACCATCGGCTCTCGGTTTGGCGGTGCTCTGGATGGAGCCGCTGACGAGTTCACTCGTGCCTTCGACAAGGGCCTGAGCCCTCGTGAGTTCGTCGACAGCATGCGCAAGGCGAACAAGTTGATTCCCGGTATCGGCCATCGTGTGAAGTCACGTAACAACCCGGATCTGCGTGTTGAGCTGGTGAAGCAATACGTGACGGAGAAATTCCCCAATCATAAGCTGCTCGACTACGCCCTGGCTGTGGAAACGGTTACAACATCGAAGAAGGATAACTTGATTTTGAACGTCGATGGCTGCGTTGCCGTTTGTTTTGTTGATTTACTGCGCAATTGCGGTGCATTCAGTCCGGAAGAGGCCGAGGACTATCTCAACATGGGTGTGCTGAATGGTTTGTTCGTCCTGGGTCGGAGCATTGGGTTGATTGCACACTATCTGGATCAGAAGAGATTGCGGACAGGTCTTTATCGCCATCCTTGGGACGATATCACTTATCTGCTGCCCAACCTCACGTCTGGCCCGCCCGGCGCGGAGGGCCGTGTGGAGGTGCAAATGTAATGCGACATTTGCAATATTGTATCGATTCTGTCAATCAAAGGGTTATCAAACGAGGTCGCCTGATCGGGCTCAGAGTAGTCGATAGCATCATTTATTAGATATATCCCAAGTTGATGCGTCTTGTAGTAACACATTGCACTGCACGTGATTATAATGACTAGCTCCGAAATAGATGTGGTCTGTGGGGAATACATCAAATCTCGGAAAAAATCAACCAAAGCTTCAATCCTGTCGTAGCAAGACAAGCATATAGACGGTGTTTTGCGACCCGGTGCGATAAGCCAGATCAAGCCCTGGTGAGCACGCTTTTCTACGATCTTAAAGATATGAAGCTGAAGCTGACAGTACAAAGCAGCTAAGAGTGCTAGACAATAAGAGGCGACAGTATACAACGGGTGAAGGAGCAAACTCTACTCTAAGGCGGCGCCTTTTGTACCTACCGTCGAATATCTCCGAATCATGTCCTTCTTCCAGATAACGCTCCATCGGTCCGCCATCGGCCTTCCACACCGAACACGAGAGGCGTTATCTGCACTTGGTTTGCGCCGGCGGAATCAGACGGTGGTTCATACAGTTTCGCCATCAATAGCGGGACTAATTTTTAAAGTAAAGGAGCTGGTCAGAGTAGCCGAGGTAGCAGATGGGCGAGCAGAAACACTTGCTAAGCTGAGAGCTGCGCGGCGGCCAGATCCAGGATTTGTCATAGAAAAGAAGCACATCGCGGATAGGTCATGAAACATAACGGAAGGACCTTATACAAGGCAGGAAAGGGTAGTCTACCAGGGTGTTGGTATTGAAGCATGAAACCTAAATGGCAGTGTCTACTGTTGCCAAACTACCAATTCAGCTATTCTGCACACCTATCAGCATGAGCTGTGTGCACGATCAGATACATATATAAGGAAAACAGCACAGAGTAGCTCAGCTGTAGCCAAGCCTCTTCTCGGTTCGTCGACTCAGGACCTGGGACATACGTTCCTCTGCCCCCTCCTTGGCCCTTCTTGCCCTTCCCCTGTTTTCGATACCACGCCCTACTTCCAAATCCTCGGAATCTTTTCTAATTTCATCCTCGTCACTAGTTAATGGCAGATCGAGTGCATCCTACGCACTTCGGACCTTATCCACGTACTGCTGATTTGGCGTCTCATACTCGTTGACAAAGTACTTAGCCATATTCTTGCTCAGCCAGGTTGTAAATTTTGTCAGTTCGTCTCTTAAGCGGTTCACGGATTGCTGGTCCATGTTGGTTTGTGAGATAAGTTCAGGGAGTGAAACTGTTTAGTTAGTGGAATGCAAGATATAAATATATTGCAAGAGATAGCTGCTGTGGCTCAGTGAAGCTTTACCTAGTAGACGGCAGAGATGTTCAACACCGTATGTATCGAGGGGTGACTTGTGTTTGCCACCAGACTCCCACGACGCGTGCATCTCTATATACTGAGGCCGCTCGAAACTAAAACGCAGGTTAGAATAAAGTACTTGTGCTAGAAGAATATAAATGTGTACGCATGGGGTGGTAATAGAAATACCGGTAGAGCAAAATACGGCCCAAACACTTGTCAAAATATTCACGCAAACCGGCAACCGTCTCTTCCAGAATGTCTAAACTTGCGGAGCCCTCCTCCCGATGCGGCCTCTCAAACGACAAGTAGTCGTCGAGTACTGTCTCGGCAGGCACGCGGTGCGGTAGCGGCACTAATTGCTGGTTTTTTGTGACATTTTCCCAATCGTCTACCAATGCCGCCTTCAAGTGGTCTGGCATTGCTAATCGGATTGACGGCCGATTGTGAAACCCATCTTCCTATAATATTATCAGAGAGGAGCACATCGGACGTACGTCGATATAAAGTTAATCAATAGTTTGGGGAAAGGATGCAGACGTGGAAGGTATGTTATACAATGGAGAGTATGTTTGGGTGCTCGCCAATACTTGGGGGGAGAGCAAACCCAACAACGGAGGGAAGAAGCGAACAGGCAGAGTCGAAACCTCGAGGTAACAGGCAAATGAAGCATCCGTTAGATGAACCACTTACATGCTCAAGATCGTAGTCCCGCTGTCGCCGTGGACCACGGGCATGCGCTAACGACCCACCGGCGGTCCGTTCCTCACTTCCACGAGCTGATGCTAGCTCCGATTCACGGCCATTACCGGCATGACGGTCATGGTGATGGTTGTGTGCGTGGTAGTCTCGCCCTGGCCGATCGCCTGGCGTGACGCTCCCAGCTCCAGACCCGCCTGCCACGGCGGCCAAAGAGGGCCCTGTGCTGCCCAATACTGTCGCGGAGGGCCCGAAGGCACTCAGCCGTCCGGATGTTGTCTTTTTGGGTACCTTGTTGGCGTTCTTTTGCTGTTGAAGCAGACGAGCCTGGTTGCGCAGCTGGGCAGCTAGCTCGCGGTTTTCGTCGTTGAATTTTCGGACGCGATCTTGAGGAACCCAATCGTCCCACGTGTTTTTCCAGCCCTTGTAATGGATGCGAAAGCGCCAACGTTGTCCATCATTGGTTTGCTGGACGTCTAGAATACGTGCCTCATAAAGCATATCCATGTGGAAACAGAAGACTCGCTCCTCAGCGGCGAAAGGCGCGTTGGCGTGCTTTGGGGGCATATTCGTAGCTGCCTTTTTCGAGGACAAGTCCAAGGCGGAGACGGGGACAGGGGTCAGGAGTATAGAGTCGCGGCAGAAAGATGAATGGGCTGAATGGTGAATGTTCGGAAAGGTCAGCGAGGCGAGCTGAGGCAAAGGATCCGTTGAAAATTGACCATGAGCACGGGGTTTGTGAAACAACAGCCAAGTGCACAATCGGAATTTCGCAAAGCAGCAATAAGATGTTGTCGTCCGCGCCACGCGAGGTGAAGACCGCGGGCAGAGCTGAATAGAAGTCATGTGATTTTTCATGTTCAACCATGCCCCCACCTTGTCGCGTCGCAACGAACATGTGCAGACGCGACATAATAACAGGTTTCTACCCACATCGACTCTCATCCCACCGCTTCCTTGTCTCCATACCCTCACTATGGCTCCAGCCCACTCTGAATCGTCCATCCTCCATCAGTTCTTACTAACACCAGCCCAGCTGCCAGAAGTTATTTCTTTGGCAGATTTTTCCGCTCTCTTTCCCAAACCCCTGCAAACCTCCCCTCAGGTGCGCACGCTGTATCGTGACCTACAGCGCCAACGCAATGCTGTCGTGGATGAGATTGCCGGTGATATCGAGGCCGAAGCTGACCGTGGTCGCTTACTGCACCGCAACGCTATCCGCGCCCGCCTCCGCGCCAACGCCCAAGAGGACATTACTGGTGACGACGAACTGCAACTCGAGCATATCATAACAAAGAGCCTGGACGTGGGCAGTGACGAGTATGACAAACACGATCTTGTTTCTGTGATTATGGAGCTAGAAGCTGCTGTCCAATATCTCGAGACGGGCTTGCAAGACCTGGATAACGAAGACGTGCTTTTGCGCCACACTATTCAGCAGACTATCGGCACTCTCAGCGATCTTCGTTACGGGCGTCTGGCCAACCCACAGCTTCGTGACCAAGTGTTGGAGGGGTTAGGCAACGTTCACGAAGCTTGTCATGCAGAAATGACCAATAATACGATAGACAGGGCAGCCTAAAACGAGAGAATGCCCACGCAATATATACTACCGGGACACTCTTGACTCAGCTACGGCAGATGATGCAGAACCATATATTTCCGGTAGCATTAGCAACGGATGCAAGTGGAATGGTGATATCATAGTGCGATGACAATTTCCAAGGCGTATATGCATTGTTGTTAAAGAGCTCCGGAGAGAGAACTTGTGTGACTTTATCGGCCTTGCTAAGTAGACGCAGTTAAAAATAGTACTTGCTCTCCGTAAATCAGTCACGTCACCAAATTTCGATTTCGACCTGCCCAGACGGCAAATCAGTATTAATATAAATTTAGTTACATTTATTGCGCAGCGGCTGCCGGGGCACCAGCTCCAGGTCTACCGGGACTGGCCCGACGTCCCCTAAAAGACATGTCAGTTCCGATTCCAGATGTAATGAGACGATAAAGTCTTGACACTCACATTAATGTGCGGCTACCGAACGAGATAAGAAGCATCATCATCCAGCTTGGAACTACACCGAAGAACCAGAGAACATAACCGACAGGCACAGCAAGGCCATTTGTCGCAAGCACTCCATCAAGAGGGTGGAAGTAGCTGTCGAGGAGCTCGAATCCATCCTTGGAATGGCCATCGTACAGTTCTTGGATTGTCTCACCAGTTGTTGTTGTCAGATTAAGCCGTTTTGTATAGATGTCCGACTTGGCTGGCTGAGGCAGCAATTCAAAGACATAGAGGTAGCCAGGGCTGGCGGACCAGCTGTTGCATAGAACCGGTTGGTCTTCACAATCCAGGACGGCCGTGTGTGGGCCGTCTGGGAGGGCAGATAGCTTTGGTGCGGCTTCATTAAATGCACTTGCAACGATATTGCAATGCCCTACCGACAAGATTAGCGACGAAAGAAATTAGAAGTTAATCACGAGATGCATTAACATACCGAAGCACGTTTTGTTGCCACCTGTAACCAATACCCACCACTCTGCTGGAGCTGTGGCCTCAGAATTTACCCGGCTGTATAGTATGTCTTTCCAGCCTTCCAACTTGAGCTCCTCTGTGGGCCGAATGGAAGTGGTGACCGTGGTTGATTCTGATGCTTGATCGGCTGTGACACCAGGTGAGGCGGGCTCGACCGGTGAAGGTGGTGCGGGTGCCTGAACGTATGCTCCGACAGAGCCAATGAAGTTCTGGAACTGTGCTCGATACTGCGCGAAAGGGCCGTCGCCCTCGGCAGCCATTCCCAGGAGTGGGAGACTCAGAAGGACCGAAGCTGTTGGAATGCGCATAGTGACAATAAATTGATATGTTCAACCTGAATCTAAACAAAAAATGGAAGGGCACAAGAGGCCGAATCAACAAGAACAGTTTGCTGCAAAGACGATCGGCAAATTGTTGTTCAAAGTAATTTATTTGAAGGGAAGGAAACGAGGGACGCGAAGGTTGATAGAAAAAAAAAGGGGGGGGGGGGGGGGGTAGTCAGGAAGAATAAGCATACGTATTCTGTATTTCCAGAGCTAGGAAGAAGCGACGAAGAAGCTTCTTATCACGTGCAAGCTAATGCCTCGATAAATAGATCTGAACTCCGTTCAGCCCGTCCATACGCAATAACCGCACGTCGATCCTTTACAACCGGTTCTGTTTCAAGCACGAGTTATTTTCTTCTGAGTAAGCTATTTTGCTTACATACTCCGTAGTACTTGATTGACCAAGTGACAATAATTTTTGTTCATGCTTAGTAATTTGATATGTCACGTGGACATATGTTTTTAGTTCAACGAGAATTCTAAGACGCGTTTCAAAGGCCTACAACTCTTCAACAACCTGACATACGGTCCGTCTTCTTCATCTAGGCTATTGCGGTTTATTTTATCTAATGCTTGAACAACAGGATACTCTAGAAACCCGGAAACGAAAGCGCAGTCGCGCGCCGGGCGCATATTCTAGCCACAATCATGCCAATGTAGTGGCAGCGGAATCGCAAGAAATTACCAAACATAATATGTACACCCGAAAGAAGAAGGCATCGGAGAAAGCTCCGGAAATGGGTTCAACATCTGCGTCTATACGAACAAGCGGCCGTATTCATAATTTAAGCGACGCTAGCAGTCTGCAGCAAACAAACGAGGGACAGTTAACAGAAAAACTGCCAAAGTATCGCAAAGCACCCCCATTCTCCGATAAAGAAAACGACGGTTCCAAACCAACAGGTGATGCAATCTCAAAGCTGAAACGACCAGGTCGGCCTCAGAAGCTGCGTGAATCTTCTATATCTGGACAAAGAGAAAATGCCATACCAGCAAGCGCCAAGCAGCAACAGAAGGCGAAATTACGACAAAAGGGCAGCTTGGGAAACGGTAAAGAATCAGGGACAGACGATGGAGATGGAAAGGGCGATGCATGGGCGATACCACCATACCGAAAGCTCGTCACGCATACGCGGCTTATCGCGCTGAAAACTATGACGAGCAAGTGGGCGCCTCTCGAACAGGAGGCTCTCGCAGCCGTGCAAACAGTCCTGGCCGACTGTGCACGACCAGTGTTGTCCCACGTTGGTGCTGGTAAAGGTTCAAATAGTGAGCGGCGCCAGGAGCAGTGCCGTCTAGCTATTTCTGCCACGACACGACGACTACGGGCTAAACTTGCCAAGGGCATCCCTTTCCCGCTGGCAGCTGGACATATTGGTCGCATAACGAAGGCATCTAGACGCGGTGGCACAAGGGAATCTGACTTTGATTTTGACAGCACGTTAGAGTGCATGAAGGCTCTCGAGCAACAGCTGGACCCACTTCAACACTCCATTACGCTGCTGGAGGGACAACGCAGACGCGAGGAGCGCACGTTGGAAGCCGACTATGCAGCGCTGCGGCAGCTTGAAACCAATGCGCAAGCGGAGACTCGCACGTGGCGTGATCGGACTCGCCGGTTGCACGTTCTAGCACTCGCCGATGATAAAACACTGCAGCCAACAAGGTTTCAGGCGAATGTGGAGTTGTCAGAAAGGCTGGGTAGTGACCGTAAAGGTGGAATCTACCAGGTTCGTATATTTCATGCGCCTCTACTCCGTTTCTGCGGACCTGTCGCTAACAGATTGCTCATCAGGACCTAGACAAGGGATTGTCGGCGCTCTCGACACAGCTAGGGAACCATATGGAAAGCTTGAGAAGCAACCTGCAGCAGGTCCAAGACGTAGTGCCAGCCATTGCACAAAGCAAAGCGGCAATACAACAAGTTCTGCGCATGCATTTGAATGACCGGCAATTTGAGCATGTTGTCCTGGGTAATTGATAGCATCAGCATGCGCAGGGCAAGGATATTTGGTTTTTGGCTACGGGTTGGCTGCCAATAGGTAGAGCTCCGTGAAATGCCTACTCCTGGACGCGAATTTCGGGGTGTTCGGAGTATCTACTCTGGAATCAGCTACATTGCCTATTCGAATCCATTTTTACAGTAATATAGAGGCGGTCTTATCAACCCGATACTTCCGATGGCATAATATTAATATTGCGCCATAGCCGAGTAAGATACCCCGCCAAAGAACCTTTTCCACTCCTTCGAAGTTACGCGGTGCCCTGTGAATCTTTTGCCTTCTATCACCCCGCATGGAGGGTAATATCCCACTTAGCACACCGCCCTCTGGCTTTTAGATCATGTTCTAATAGAAGAAAAAAAAAATTGCTCTCCCTACTTCCTTCTTTTCTTCTCTCTCCGTTTCTACCACTCACATCCTCTTACTTCCCCCCTCACACAATCATTCCTCAGTCGCCATTGATCCGTCTGCTCTCCTCTAGGCGAGCTCTTTCGTAAGCTCTTCCCCCCATTCCAAAGCCTTTTTGTACCAAACTGACTCCAAGCATATAGCTACCTGATCTTCCCCAACTATACCCAAGCCCGGTCCACCATGGTCCAGTCCGCGATTCTGGGTTTCCCTCGCATGGGCGCCAACCGTGACCTGAAGAAGGCTACCGAAGCTTGTATGTTTCCGTCTACGCTTCACACAAACCCCAATTCCCCGCTTTGACGCATAATTTGCAGGAGCTGACCAGACAGACTGGAGCGGCAAAATCACTCAGACCGATCTGCTTGCTGAGGCCAAGCGCCTCCGTCTTGCTCACTGGAAGATCCAGAAGGATGCCGGCGTCGACATCATTCCCAGCAATGACTTTGCACTGTACGACCAGGTGCTGAGCCACATCCAGGATTTCGGCGTATGTCTACACGTTTTTTTATTCTTGTCTGGTGTATTGTAACCCTCTTGTCTGACGCATATTTTCTCCAGGCTGTCCCAGAGCGGTACACCAGCGCTAGACTGGACCCAATTGATGAGTACTTCGCACTGGGTCGTGGCCACCAGAAGGGTGGCGTCGATCTGCCATCTCTTGAGATGGTGAAGTGGTTCGACTCCAACTACCACTATGTCAAGCCCACCCTGCAGGCCAACCAAGACTTCACCCTGGTGGCCAAGCCCAAGGCCGTAGTCGAGTTTCTCGAGGCTAAGGAGGCTGGAATTGATACGCGTCCCGTCCTTGTTGGCCCGGTCACCTTCCTGCACCTTGCCAAGGCCGACCGGGGTCAGTCAGTTGACCCTATCGACCTGCTCCCCAAACTGCTGCCGATTTACGATGCCCTCCTGGCGCAGCTCAAGGAGGCTGGCGCCACGACTGTGCAGATTGACGAGCCTGTCCTCGTTTTCGACCTACCAGCGAAGACAAAGGCTGCCTTCACGACAGCATATGATCACTTCGCGGCCGAGGCTGCGAAGATTCCCCAACTTGTCTTCTCCACCTATTTCGGTGACATCGTGCACAACTTGGAGGCTCTGCCGAAAGATATCTATGCCGTGCATGTTGACCTCGTGCGCAATCCTGAACAGCTGGACACTGTCATCGGTGCTCTCGGCCCCAAGACAGTGCTGTCTGTTGGTGTTGTCGACGGTCGCAACATCTGGAAGACCAACCTGAAGCGCGCCATTGAGAAGGTCGAGGCCGCTATCCAGAAGCTCGGCAAGGACCGCGTCATCGTTGCCACATCCAGCTCGCTTCTTCACACGCCGCACACGTTGGCAAGCGAGAAGAAGTTGGACTCCGAGATTGCCGACTGGTTCTCGTTTGCTAGCGAGAAGGCTGTCGAGGTGGCCGTCATCGCCAAGGCGGTGACAGATGGCCCTGACTCGGTTCGCGCACAGCTCGAAGCCAATGCCAAATCGTGGCAGGCACGTGCCACCTCTAGCCGCACCAACAACCCGAAGGTGAAGGAGCGCCAGTCGCAGATCAAGACAGAAGACTACAACCGCAAGTCGGAGTTCCCAGAGCGCATTGCGCAGCAGCAGAAGAAGCTCAACCTGCCGCTATTCCCCACTACGACCATCGGATCGTTCCCCCAGACCAAGGAGATTCGGCTGCAGCGCAACAAGCTCACCAAGGGCGACATCACGGAGGCTGAGTATGACCGTTTCATTGAGCGCGAGATTGATGAGAACGTCCGCATTCAGGACGAGCTTGAGCTGGACGTGTACGTCCACGGCGAGCCAGAGCGGAACGACATGGTGCAGTACTTCGGCGAGCGCCTGGATGGGTACGCCTTCACTACACACGCCTGGGTGCAAAGCTACGGCTCTCGCTGTGTGCGCCCACCAATCATTGTGGGTGATATCTCCCGACCGGCACCCATGACGGTCAAGGAGAGCAAGTACGCCGCGTCGGTGTCGAAGAAGCCGATGAAGGGTATGCTGACGGGCCCGGTGACGTGCTTGCGGTGGTCTTTCCCTCGTGATGACGTGCACCAGTCGGTGCAGGCAGAGCAGCTGGCGCTGGCCCTACGTGACGAAGTTGTGGATCTGGAGAAGGCGGGCATTGATGTCATCCAGGTGGACGAACCGGCGCTGCGTGAGGGCCTTCCTCTGCGGGCTGGCAAGGAGCGTGAGGCATATCTGGACTGGGCGGTCAAGGCGTTCCGCCTGTCGACGACGGGTGTGGAGGACTCAACGCAGATCCACTCGCACTTTTGCTACTCGGAGTTCCAGGACTTCTTCCACGCAATTTCCGCGTTGGATGCAGACGTGCTGTCGATTGAGAACAGCAAGTCGGATGCCAAGCTGCTCAAGGTGTTTGTGGACTCTGCGTACCCGCGTCACATCGGCCCCGGTGTGTATGATATCCACTCGCCGCGTGTGCCGAGCGAGCAGGAGATTCGGGACCGCATCGAGGAGATGCTTCAGTTCCTGAAGCCGGAGCAGCTGTGGATCGACCCTGACTGCGGTCTCAAGACGCGGCAGTGGACGGAGACGAAGTCGGCACTTGTGAACATGGTCAACGCAGCCAAGTTCTACCGGACCAAGTACTCGAAGCAGTAAGCAGACTGCGTGCGCTGAAGGGCGCGAAGCATTTCCACTCGCTTGCGCCCATTGAGTCATGAAGTACGACCACTGGCTTTTTTTTGGTCCCGTCTTGCCACGAGACGGATCCGATCTCAACATCGGCGTTTGGACCATTTTGCGGACTGCTTTATTTATGCGGACATTTTTGACGTCATTTGCGGTCTTATTTTTATTTTTATTTGAAACGGGCCACGGTCATCGCAGGGTTAACAAAAGCATCCAACACTTGCGGCGTGGGGGGGGGGATTCAACACTTTCAAAGCACTAAAAAACACTTGAGGGTTAAGCAAAGGGAACTTTTCACAGGTGTTCTAGGGACATTCCTTCAACCGGATACCCATGGGAGGCGCGTCGACAGGGAGAAATCAGGCAGAGCTGCAAACTCCGTAAGCACATTTGTAATATCAATAGACCCAATTCAACTGGGAGACACAAGGCTCTATCGTAGTGCTGTCGCGATGTAAGATATCTTATCTCACGTAAGATGGTATGCATCGTACGTATCCCGAATGCAACAAGGTGCGGGCTGAAAGAGAACAAATCTACTTCGACCATGAAGGGGCAGTGCTCTCGTGACAGGTAGGGAGTATGTACAGGAGACGTTTCGTGCTATGGAGGAGCGGCCTTTAATTTGGCATTTGCTGGTGGTGGACAGACAAACGAGAGCAACAATAATATATGGGTACTCCGTAGGCGCCTGGGAGGGACGATGGCCAACCAAGTGGGCGCCTGGCCTGGCTCAATGGGTAGTGGAGTTGGAGAGGGTCTGGCTTGCCGCTATGGGACGGTGGGTAATCCATGTCCGTTTCACTAAGGGAAAAGCTGTAACCCCGCCTCGTGGAGCAGGATGCCTGGTTAGCCGCTGGGCTCCAGCCCCGGTTTGTTGAGAGCGAGTTTGCTTGTGCTGCTCGTGCTGGCCCCGACTTTTGCGTCTCCTCCTGAGGGGAGGGCTCCCTATCCTCAAAGCAGGTCCGTACGTCGAGTATTAAGGGGGGGGGGGCAGCCTTGAGACCGTTTGATGGGGCGACGAGCAACTTTTATCTTACATAGGGTGACTGACGGCCGTGGTTGTCATTTCCTTGCTCCCCTGTCGTGCCTTACGCGTCACTAGCTGTGGGTGGCGACGACTCTCCATGCAAGTGCAGGCAGGTGCAGGCCGGTGCATGTACTGCATCATACTAAGATACATAGTACGATGTATCTTGCGCACGTTTCTCGGCCGGGACGGCTGCGATATCTTTACTTGTGTCCGCAAGATACGAGTATGTATGTACGGAGTAATATGGATTCTCCAGACAATTCCACGGACAACGAGACAAGGAGCCACTCTTGTGGGCTGCCGCCAACCTGACAACTGCATTGGGAAATAAAAAGGCAAAACACGGACCGGCGGACCCTGGCTCGTCCCCTGGCTCACCCCTTTTTTTCTGTTTCTTTTTTTGCTCGTGCAGAATTGGTCCCTGGCTCAGCCTCGCATCTTGCTTGGCTGTTTGGCATGATGCAACACCCCCTGGCCGTTTCCCCTTTTGGATATACGCGGGCGGCGGTCGCGGCTGCCCCATTGGCCAGCTTGTCGTCGTTCTCATGGCTGGCTGGCTGACTGGCTGGCTGACTAGCTGGCATCCTGGCCGAAACAAGAATCCATCCGGCCTGTTCTCCATCTGGCTTCCATCTGGTTTCCATCCGATGGCCGAGCGTCCCGTACGAGTATTCGTACGTACTAGGAGCATGCACGGGCAGTCGTACTTGTACGCGCATCCTGTTCCCATGGGTCTGATCTGTTTGGGAAATCATGCTAATGCCAGAGCCAGAGCACAGGCAAATCGGACCTGGGCCACCTGTCCACGACCACTACGAGTACGACTTACTACACAATATTACTACGACTAACCCACCTATGCTGGCAGCCGCGCACTTCATCGTGGCTTTTATTGTTTTCATCATGGCTCCGGCACCCCTGTCCTCCCGGCCCCCGGCCCCCGGCCCCCCCCCCCCTGGCTCCCTACTTGTACGAGTACTCCTATACTTTCCATTTGTTTGGGTGAGACGAGGCAGTGCCTCTTCAGGGCCGGCGCCTCTGCCCTCCAGATTAACAGGCCCTGTTCTTTCGACCGACCCAGATCTAGGCAGGCACCCCCCTCTCATGCACACACCGGTTGCTTGGCGACTACGAGTACTCCGTACGAGTACTCGTATCTTGCTTGCACATGCCTCCTAGTCATGTCCAATATTACGTAGGAGGGAGGGGTGTTGCAAGGAGCCGTGGATCAGACGGCAAAAAAAACGCGATTCCGCTGCAAGTGGCTCGACATGCTCCGAGGCCGAAGTGCATATAGGCCTCTCCTCCTCTCCTCCTCTCGTCGTCGTCGTTTCTTTCCTTTCCCTCCCAGTTCCTACCTGACAAGCTCCGCTCATTCATCCTCTCCTTACCCATTTGGCAGGTTTCCCTTCTTTTCTTGGTATCATATTGGCCATTTCATTCTCTACATTGCAAGTCAATATTTTTGGGTTTCTACCAGACGTTTCTTCTAGAACATCCCTTCCACCCTCTTTCAGACACAATCTGTGCTCAGTCCTTCGTTGACGATCCGCGACCTGCCGTCGTCTTACCACAGCCGTTGTCTTGCAGCACCCATCGTGCCATTGTGCCCCCCAAGACTCAAACATCTTTGCTCAGTCTCCAACATGCAGCTCATCAATGCTCTCTCCGTCGGCCTGATGGCCGTGGCCGCCTCTGCCTCGTCCATCCCGCGCGGCAACCAGCACCGACAGCTCTTCCGCCGTCAGAACGACACCACGACGGCTGCCGCCGCCGCCGAGTTCACCACCCTGACCGTTCTCACCACCGACATCGTCACCATCACGTCGTGCGCCGCCTCCATCACCAACTGCCCGGCCTCCACCGAGACCGAGGCCCTGGCAGCGCTGTCGACGGAGGCTCTCATCACCGTTGTCGTGACAAACACGGTGGCTCTGACCACCACCGTCTGCCCTGTTACAGCTGCCGAGTCCATCGCGTCCAGCGTCATCAGCATGGCCAGCACTGGTCTGATTACCGGCACCACTCTTACGACGGCTGATCTTGCTGTCAGCACCGGCAGCAGCCTTTCTGGCAGCTCTGCCACGGCCGCCACCGCCGCCGTAACTGCTGCCACCAGCGGCACCTCTGCAACCGCCGCCGTGACTGCTGCCACTAGCGGCACCTCTGCGACCGCTGCCGTGACTGCCGTGTCCAGCGGCACCGCTGCCACCGGCGCCGTGACTGCCGCTTCCAGCGGCACCTCTGCCACCGGTGCTGTGACAGCCGCCTCCAGCAGCACCTCTGCCGTTTCTGCCAAAACTGCCGTCTCCAGCGACACCACCTCTGCCGCCGCCGTGACTGCTGCCTCCAGCGGCACCACTGCCGTCGCCGCCGTCACTGGCATCCTCGGCTCCAACGGCACGACCAGCGCCCCTGTCCTGGCTGCGACGTCCAGCAAGCTCACCTTCCCCAACACCACGACGACTGCCGCCGGCAGCGAGCTCACCACTCTGACCGTGCTCACCACCAACGTCGTGACTATCACGTCGTGCGCCGCCTCCATCACCAACTGCCCTGCCGCATCCGAGACCGCCGCCCTGGCGTCGCTGCCGGCCTCGGCTCTCACCACCCTCCTGGTCACGAACACCGTGGTGCTGACCACGACCGTCTGCCCCGTCACTGCCGCAGAGTCCATCGCGTCCAGCGTTATCAGCCTGGCCAGCACCGGTCTGATCACCGGCAGCACCCTGTCGACTGGCGTCGTCGGCGCCGTGACTACTGGCGCCAGCAGCACCGCCACCGCCACTGCCGCTGCCGTGACCGGTGCCGGCACCACCGCCTCCACTGCCTCCACCTCGTCGACGACCACCATTACCGCCGTGGTCACCAAGAGCGTCGTCATGACCACGTCCGCCGTCAAGACGATCACCCTGACCAGCACCGGCACCGGCACCAAGGGCGCCACCACGGCCTCCAGCGTCATCACCACCACTGTTGCGTCCACTTTTACCTCGGACCTGACCACGACCGAGGTCCAGACGCTGACGCTTGCGGCTGCCGTCGGCACTACCGACTCCGAGTGCGCGTGCGCGGCCACTGCCGCTGCCACCACGACCGTGACTGCCAAGGCCGAGACCGTGTACGTCACTGTCACGGCTTCCGCCACGGCTTCCGTCGCGACTTCTGCCGCTGTCGTCGCTGCCGAGGCCGTCACTACCACCGCGGAGGCGGCTACGACCACGGCCGCGGACGAGACCTGCCCATCGGACGTCATTGTGACAGTCACTGCCACGGTGGCCAAGGCTGCCTCGACCGGCACGGCCGCGAACTCGACCGTTCTGGCGGCGTCCAACTCCACTATCACCAAGAGGGCTCCCAAGACAGGCCGCTCGCAGCGGCTCTTTTAAAAAAACAAACAGCAAGCGGGTCGAAAAAAGGGGGGGCTTCTCTGCCTTGAGGCTTCTTTTTGTCGGTCCAATTTGTACCATTTACTAGTTTCGTCTTCTTCCCTGTTTTTTATTTCTGCTTGGGGGATGTATGTTGTATGAAGGTTGGATGTGTTTACGCGAGGTTCATGGCCAGCTGGAGATGGGACCGAACGGTCTCTCTGGTCCGGGAAAGCAAATAGAGAAAGCAAAGAGAGCACTGCCCGTTTGAGCCGCGCGCGCGCGTTGACCTTTGTGACTAGGCAAGCAACAACATATAATCCAATATTCAAACAGTATCCTATCTTCCTATCTTACATGTGTGTACCCGTAGTGCGCGCAAGCTCAAACAGCCTCGAGCTCGGCGATGCGGCGCTCGGCGTCCGGGACCTGGCGCAGCAGCAGATCGAGGTCGTCCTTCTCGTCCTCAAGCTGCAGGCGGCGCTCGGCGTCCAGACGGGTGAAGACGTAGTGGCCCTGGCCGTCAAACTGCAGGATGCGGTTGTGGTACTTCCACAGGCTGCGGCGGTGGCTGACAGTCATCAGGGTGACGCCCATGGCCTTGGCCTGCTCGTACATGGTCTTCTCCATCTCCAGGGTGACGCTGGACGTGCACTCGTCGAGGATGGCATAGCGCGGCCGGTGGTAGAGCAGGCGGGCCATGGCGACGCGCTGCTGCCAGCCGACGCTGAGGACCTCGCGCCACTCGGCCACGGTGTCCCAGCCGGCGGACTGGCTGGCGACGAGCTCCTCGAGGCCGAGCAGGCGCAGCAGCTGCAGCAGGTCGGCGTCGGTGACGCCCTTGGCCCGCATGGCGCGCAGGCTGTCGGGGTACGTGATCTGCTGGCGCAGAGAGCCGTGCGGCAGGTAGGGCCGCTGGGGGATGTAGAAGATGTCGGCAGGCGGCGGGCGGTGGACGGTGCCGCCGTAGACGGGCCAGAGGCCGCCGAGGATGCGGAACAGCGACGACTTGCCGCAGCCGTTGGGGCCGACGACCAGCAGGTGCTCGCCGGGCTTGAGGGAGAAGGACAGCTTCGGGACGAGGACGTCGCCGTTGGGGGAGATGATGGGTCTGGGGAGGGGGTTAGTGGGTTGGTAGATGGTGAGAAATGCGGCAATGCGGTAAGAGGAACCTACACGTCGGTGAACTGGATGGTGTCGCTCTCGACGACAGAGCCACGACGGCGGAGGACGGCGGCGTGGTCGGCGGTGTCGCCGTCGCTGCTCGAGACGAGGTTCTTTTCGAAACGGCCGGCGCGCACGTCGGCCATGACGTCCAGCAGCGAGGCCACGCGGGCGGTGTAGCCGGCGAGCTCCATGATCTCGCGGTACGAGAACATGATGCGGCCAAAGGCGTCCGAGGCGGACAGCAGCAGGCGGCGGTTGGTGACGAAGCTCTCGGTGCGGTCGGCCATGTTGCGGGCCCTGGCCGAGGTGCTGCTGGTGCCACTGCTGGTACCACTGCTGGTGGGCAGCGGCACAAAGACGGGCACGCTGCAGAGGACGAGGCCGAGGGCGCCCCAGAGGTACTTGATGACATAATCCTCCATGAAGCCGTGGTAGAAGCGCTGGCGGAGAATGTAGTTGACGTGCTTGATGAGGGTGAAGTAGCCCTTGTCCAGGGTGTCCTTCTCGGCGCCGTGGCCGGCATAGAGCGCGACCTCCTCGCCGTGGTCGATCAGGCGGGCGTGCTGGAAGCGGAACTCGCCCTCGAGACGGGCCTCGTCGGCGACGTAGCGGCCAAAGGGCGGCGTGAGGGCGCGCATGGCCAGGGCGGACAGCTGGACGAGCAGGGCCATGGACACGACGCCCTCGCCGCCGACGCTGCGCGAGAGCGAGTACGTGTAGATGGTCATGTCCAGCAGCGGCTTGGCTAGGTTGCCGTAGAGCTCGGCCAGGCTGCTGGCGAAGCGGGCCACGTCGACGGCGATCAGCTGGTCGGGGTTCTTGACGCGGTCATCCAGCGCCGCGAGCCCGTAAAAGGTCATGCGCGTGAGGTACTGCTCGTGGATGTGCTGCGTCAGCCGCGTCCGGTAGCGCAGCGCCAGCTGCGCCTGGTGGTAGGCCAGCATCGAGTTGGTGAACGTCGCCGGCACCGCCACCACCATCCACCACACGATGCGCCGCAGGAACTGCCGCCCCTGTCCGCGCACCAGGCTCTTGACCAGCGCCCCGTCCATCGCCGCGATCTGCAGGCTGAGCAGCGTGCGCGCCACCAGGAACACGCTGTGGCTCGCCAACAGCCGTGCTTCCCTGCTCCTCCACCCCGGCACCACGATGCGCAGCAGCCGCCCCAGCGACCGGAAGAACGCCCGGTCCAGCTCCGTCTTCCGCCGCCGCCCGCCGCCAAGGCCACTGCCGCCGCCACCCGCATCCTTCTGCCCTCCGGCCTCCCCCCCCCCGGCCTGCCGCTGCTCGGCAATCGCCTGCCGCACCCGGTTCACCAGCGCCACCAGCAGCGTCACGTACACCACCCGCGAGATGCGCGTCCGGTTGGCCACGTACGCCCGCACCAGCGCCCGCACCGCCCGCCCCAGCGTGTGCCCGTGCTGCTCGGCCAGCAGCCGCGCCCCCGACGGGATCAGCTTGGACTGCGCTGCCATCGCTGGGAGCTGCTGCACGACGCGAACCCCTGCTTTGCCGTGCGGCTCCCTCGTCTTCGGTCTTTTGTTGCCGTCTCGAGCTGTCGTCCGGGTCCAAAACGGTCGTCGCCAGGCCTCTTCCGTCTCGCTGCCTGGTGATGGAACTTGGTGTTGGTGCCGGGGATGGGCGAATGGAGGAATGAAAGCTGACTCGTGCCTCCTTGTGCTCCTTCCTCCCTCGGCGTTTGCGTCACTGAAGCACGGGGCGCCCTTTCCCGCTAGGGCCCCCCCATTTCCCCAAGTTTTTAGCATGTGAGTGTGGCGGTGCTTCGTGGCTGGTGTCCACATCCAGTACAGAGTGGCATTCTTCTAGTCTTACATATATATTTATATATATATGTATCTCTCTCTCTCAGCCTTCCACCTACGGCTTTACTCGTGTGCCCTTTCGCTACCCACCACAAACACCATGCTGCCTCTCCGGCCGCCATCCTGGCGCCGTCCCTTCCGTGTTCTAGCTGTCCTGGCCGTTCTGGTCCTGCTACTGCTACCAGCCGCCGTCTCCGCCAATGTCGAGAAGGCCATCTTTCTCGGGCCAGCAGCTGCAACATCAGATTTCCTCCCGGACTCCCTCTCGGTCGCGCTGCCGCGCCTCCACCGCCTCGCTCCGGACGACAACACCAGCTCGTGGCGCACCCACCTGTCTGCTGCGTTCCCCTGGGCCGCCGATTTCGAGACCAAGAGCGCCACATGGGTCCTCCTCGACGGCCTGCGCCCCGGCCAGCGCTACGAGGCGCGCGTGTGCTGGGCGGCAACGGTGGGTTACTCTCTGGGGGGCGCCGCCGACGCCTTGGAGGAACACGGCAGCCGGAGCTGACACCGGGAAACGCGCCGCAGCAACCCACGGCCTTTGCCTTGGATGCCTATGCGCCCGACGCCGTGCTGGCCTCGCCGGCCCTCTCCAAGTCGCTCGCGAGCTTTGCGAGCTTTGCGAGCCTAGCCGACGCTGCCCACAACGACGAGCCACATGTGCCGCTCGAACCGCCGACGTCGTTCCTCCTCCTCCGCATCATCGCGGCCGCCGATTATGTCGCTGCCAACCGCTCGCTCATGCTTCCCGAACGCGTGCCGCCCGTGCTGGTCGACCTCATCCTCGACCCCTTCCTCCTCAACGTCCTGCCACGCTCGCTGGCCCCAACCGTCGCAGTCGTCCTGGTCGTCGCCGCACTCAGCGCTGCACTGTCCCGCCGCATCGTCCGCTGGCTGCGCTCTGTAGCCGCGTCGGGGGCGTCTCGCCCTCACCCTCGAGGCACGGCCGCTGTCCGGCAGGCAAAGACCAAGCAGACATGAATGGCCGGAAACCACAAAATAAGGCAGATAGGCTCGGAGACAAGTGCAAACAGAAGGACAGAAGGACAAAAGGACAAAAGAACAAAAGAACAAAAGAACAAAAGAACAAAAGAACAAAAGAACTAAACCCCCAGCCCGTATCTACACTTTGGAGGCCCAGACAAGGGGCTGGGTCTCCTCACGCAGAAAAAGGTAAACCCGCCGCTTCCAGAATGCAACTCGCCCTAAACTTCAAAACCGGTTTCAGTCTGTTACCCCGAACAATCTCCAGACAGCCCCTCGTCAAAAATGTAAATACAGCCTCAAACAGCCTCTCCTTTCTCCTCGTCTACCCATCCTCCTGGCCAACCTTCTTCGTCCTCTTCCTCCGCCCTCAGAGCAACCCTCGGGCATTCACCGCATCAGCCCTCCATCGATAATCCTAATACCGTTGCTGGCCACCGTACCCGCCCTGGCTGTACGAAGCCTGCGCAGGAGCCCCGCCGTACGATGACGCCTGGCCACTACCACCGTAATGCTGTGGTTGGCCGTACTGCGGTGGCGCTTGTCCGTACTGTGATGGCGGTGTCTGGTGTTGCTGGTGCTGCTGGTGCTGCTGGTGCTGCTGTTGGCCCGGTGGCGGCGGGAAATATGTCGGCGTGCCACCGTATGCGCCAGTCTGGCTTTGTGCCGGTGACCCGTAGCTGGGAGACGACGGGCCGCTGTACGAAGGCTGTTGCGGGTGCTGCGGGTGCTGCTGGTGCTGCTGGTGCTGCGGGTGCTGCTGGTGCTGTTGGTGCTGCGGGTGCTGCGGGTGCTGCTGGTGTTGCTGATGCTGCTGGTGCTGTTGAGGCTGCATGGGAGGTGGCGGGTACGACTGGGCTGTGTTCTGCGGCGGCTGCTGCGACTGTCCGTACGGCGCGTACGGTGCCGGTTGGCCAGCTGTCGGCGGCGGCGCATAGGACGGGGCAGCCGTGTGCTGGTAGGACGGGGCAGCCGGCGCCGATGTGGCAGGGATGCCGGCCGGCGGTGCGCCCTGCGAGCTGTAGGTCGGCTGCGACAGCGGCTGATACGACGTGGGTGGCGCCGCGCCCGAGTAGGTGCCGCTCTGGCCCGACCCCGAGTAGCCGTAGTTCTGGCCCTGGCCCTGCTTTTCAATCAGTCGAGTCCTTCCCCGGCCGCCCTTCGCCAACTCCTCGTCTCCTACCTGTTGGTGCCCTCCGCCAAACATGCCGGCCATGCCGCCCATCACGGCTCCCAGCCCACCGCCCGCCTGCGATGTCTGGCCCGCAGTGCTCTGGTGGTATCCCGTCTGCGACTGGCCCGGCTTGTTGCCCGACGAGAACAGGTTGGAGGCCAACTGTCCGACCAGCTTGCCGCCGATGCCGCCGCTGCTGCCGCTGTGATTCTGCCCGCCGCCTCCACTGCTGGAGTGTGAAAGTCCACTTATCAGCTGCCCGAGAGGGTTCGACCCGCTTTGGCCGCTACTGTTGCTGTGCTGGCCCGAGAGTTTGCTCTGCAGCAGATTCACGGCAAAAGACTAGACGTTACAGCATGCGGTCAGCAGGAGCGAATTCGGTGCTGCCGAGGGTCGGCAGCCGGACTACGGGGCCCCAAAGCCCTCTTTGAGCTACTCACGCCCAGGCTTCTATCCCCCGAGGGCCCATTCGACACTCCGCGCGTCCCGACCTCGGACGGCATCACGGGCTCGAGCCGTCCGTCTGGGTGGCGAATGGTCTGCGACCCGTCCGCGTGCGTGATCATCGAGCCGGCAGCGCCTCGGTCAGGCGGGGCTCCATAAGGGTGTTCTGTTCCGGCGTGGCTCGGTGTCGGTGTGCCGCCGACGGGAGCCGCGTCGGTCGGGACATCCCACTGCGAGACGCCCGTCGAGAGCTGCACGTAGTAGTACTTGTGGCTGGCGGCGTCCCACTGGGCAATCCAGCCAGCAGGGAGCGGAGGTGGCGCAAAGCTGGGGCCGTCGCTGCCCGGAGACATAGGCCCGGCCATGGCGAGGGCGAGAGACGCACGGACTTGGCGTCTGGGCACAGGCAGCGGCCGGATGCTATTGGCGGGCAGTGACGAGAGCTTTGCGATTGTGCTGAAATGAGGGCCGAGGAGAAAGAGATCGAGAGAGATCAGAGGAGGGGTCGGCAGAGACTGACGCTCCGCTGGATGGGATGGCGAAGACGACGAATAGAAGCAGAGGTATAGAAGGTGAAGACAAGGCGAGGAGAAAAAAGAAAACCGAAAAAGAAAACAGAAGGACAAGAACGCGCGGGGACAAGGTGTTGGAAGGCCGGAGCTGTTTATTCGTTGGGCGGCGCAGAAAAAGAAGAGGGGCCAGCCTGAAAGCGTCCTGCTGCGGAGTCGCAATAGTGATAGTCGGAATTATTATGTAACGTATCTTGCCTGCTCCGTAGAGGGGATGCCGCCCCACCTTTCGTCCGCCTTCTAACGTCTACTCGTACGAAGCCAAACTATTAGCCCTCTTCCCGGGAGGCAGCCAACAAAAAACCCTACGCGACACGCTTCTCCTTGGCTAGGCCCTTCCGGATGGCCAGCACGCTGTCGACGATCACGGCATCGATGCCCTCCTGGACTTGGCGCTGCGCCTGTGTCAGCATCGATCTCCCTGTGCGGACGGATCATAGACTCACCTCCACCATCTTCGGGTCGTTGTTCTCCGTCCCGTAGCTCGCGCACACCAACCCGCTCTGCTGGACCACCCGCACCAGCCGCGGGCTGTTCACAAAGGGCGTCGCCAGGCTGACGATCCCCAGCAGGTTCCATCGCCGCGCAAACCGGATGGCTTCCTGCAGGCTGCTCGCCCGGATGTCGCCGACCTGCTCGTCGCCCGCGTCCGTGAGGAACATGACGGGGAAGTTCGGCTGCTTGAACGAGAGGCACAGGCAGATGTCCGGGTTGAACGACGAGAAGATCAGGTTGCGGCTGCCCGCCAGCTCGTACACCTTGGTCAGCACCGTGTCGCAGAACGAGTTGAGCTCCACCGCGTATGCGTCCATCTCGTGCACCTCGCTCTCGTGCAGCATCGGGTACTTCATCTCAATGTTGAACCCAACCGACGCCGGCACCTGGCTGAACAGGTCCTCCAGCGTCGCAAACGGTGCCTGGATAAAGCTGCCGCGCGAGTTGGCCTTGAAGCCCTTCTCCTTGAAGTCGCGTGTGTGCTTCATCCGCTCCTCCAGCACCGTGCGCTCATCCGCCGTCCCGCTGAGCGCCATCGACATCGCCCGCCGCCGCGGTCGGAGCCCCTGGCCCGCCCCGTTGCCATTGCCATTGCCGTTCGCGTGACTGCCCCCCTTGCCGCTGTTGATGTGCAGGAACTGCTCCAGCGTCAGCGTGTGCACGGGGGCATCGGAGCCCGTCTCGCTGACAAGAAAGTCGTGGTAGACGACAGGGATGTGGTCCTTTGTCAGCTGCACGTCGAACTCGACGTAGTTGGCGCCCAGGTTGGCCGCCGCAATGAAAGACGGCACCGTGTTCTCGCCAAGCTGCAGCGACCGGTTCGATGTCGTGTTCTTGCCCATTCCGCGGTGGCCGATGACCATGGGCGTCGACGAGCCCTTGCGCCAGCACGTGTGCTCTGCCGCCACCTCCATGTTTGGGTGCATGAACGGCGTGATCACCAGAAAGTTGAAGTTGACCGTGCCGATGATTTCCAGCTCCGCAGACATGATCGGCACGCACACGTCGCCCTGGAGGTTCATGCGCTTCGAGCCGATCGTCGGCCGCACCGTCGACAGCAGGGCTGCGCCTCGCCCAATCTTGTTCTTCTTGCTGCCCGAGTATGTCGGAACAATGTCGAAAAGCAGCTTGACCCCGCTCATGTCCTTTGTGGTAAACACTATGGGCTCCGTCGAGATGCCTTCGTGCACCGGAAGGTCCACCACCGTCGGCTCGCCCGCAGCGCCGTGGGCCGACACCACAATCGAGAGCGCCGTGTCCAGCTGCGTGTTGTGTGCCTCTGCGAGCGGAACCTTGTCCAGCTTGACCGCGTCCGTGTTCTTACGCATGTCCATCGACCCGAGGCTGACCAGCACGAGCGTCTCGTCTTTGAGATAGCGATGGCCGTACGTCCGGACCGCCGGCGGCGGCAGCTCCAGCGCCGAGGAGAGGCGCGAGCCGCCGTTGGACTTCCTGTCGCCCGGCGACGACGCGAGCAAGAGTTTAGCAATGTCCAGGTGGCCACGCAGAGCGGCATGTTCCTTTGCCGTCCAGCCAGACGAGTCCACCTTGTCAACATCAGCGCCAGCCTCCACAAGCAGGCGTGCCACCGACAAGTGGCCATCAACGGCCGAAATGTGCAGCGGTGTCCACGCAGACGACCTCTCGGTAAGGTCTGGAGCGGCCTTCTGATTGTCGCTGCCAGCCAGGAGAATCTTAGCGCACAAATCGTGGCCGAAACGCGCTGCAATGTGCAGTGCCGTCTCGCCCGTCTCGTCCTGCCAGTTGATGTCCACCCCGGCATCGACAAGCGTTTGCACTATGATGAAGTGGTTATGCTTGGTTGCAATAGCAAGAACGGCGCTGGACTTGGCCATTGTGCGTCGCACATGGCTCTTATTCTCGTTGATTCCCTTCCAGTCCTCGCTCTGCAGCAGCGCCTTGGTTGTCAATGGATGCCCACCGATGACACTGAGATGGATCGGTGCATATCCCTCGTGGTCCTGCCATTCGGGTGCGTCAATGCCACTCTCAACATTGAATTGCCCCCAGGCCTGCATCCTTGAAATGACGGCTTCGCACACCACGACAAATCCAAACTGTGCTGCATAATGCAACGGCATGCGGCCAAAAGAGTCATGCGCGTGGAGCGCAAGCTGCTGCTCGTGGCTCAGGCTGTCCAGCAGGAAGACAAGAAACTGCACGCGCGAATCGCTGGCTTCGAGCAGCCGTGATTCCGTGGTGTGGCTCGCGCGCGGTACAGGTAACGGCGAAGCAGCCGGCGTCAAATATTGCGTGGCGTAGTGGTTCGCTTGCCGAGACGGCTTTGGGGTGCCGACGGCTTCTTGCCGATGTGCCACCGGAGGCGTCGACTTGCTGCGGCCAATGTGAATAACCAAGCGATGGATGCAGTTTCGCTGGTTGATGTCGTCCGGCTCGTCTAGGGAACGTAAATGGCCCAAGAGAAAGCGGACGGTGTCACACGAGCGCGCAGAGATGGACCGCTGGAGCAGGTAGAGCAAAAGTCGCTGCGACAACGACGAGTTCTGGCCGTCCCCGGCAAGATCCACGTGGCCCTCACGAAGACTTTCCTCCAGGCCCTCCACGTCATTGGACCGAATGGCCTGGTCGATCCTACCAAGAAGGACATGTGAGAGGTTGAGCATGGCCTTGGTAGAAACACGGCCGAGAGAGTGGGTAGAACGCTCAGACCTGACATCGTTGATCTGGTTAATGTCGCCGAGGGCTAGGAGCCAGCAATTGACTTCGGACAGAACACGAGAAACGGCCGTGTCGCGAGCAAAGGGGCGTGGATCCACCTTTGTGGCGAGGTAGCGGTGTTGGGCAGATGTGTTGGGCACCTTCTTGTCGAGCTTCTTGGTGATTTTCACAAAGCCACGGCGATTGATCTCGCCAAACCATTGCAGGTTGCGGAGCTGGCTGCGCAGCTCGAGCACGGCGCCCATAAGCTCCTCAATCTCATCTTGGTCGAGGTAGGCAACGACGTCGGGCGAGGGTCCGTAGCGGTCTTGAAGGAGCCGAAGGCGGCGGCTGGTGTCGGCAAACTTCTTATTGTAAAAGGAATCGACGTCTTCCAGGTTCCGGTCCAGGGCGGAGAAAAACTCTGTTCTCGGTGGAATTGACTTGTTAGGCACGCAGCCCAGGGCCGCTCCAGGAGGCAGAGAGAACGACGAGAAACAAAAGAAAGATGAAAAGGGAACAGGGACACGCGCGGCTGCAAGTTGGGATACATCAGGTGGCAGAGCACGACAGGTGGCATGGAGAAACAGAAAAGCGCAGCAGAGGTACGGGATTTCCCACCTGCAAGATCCGCGATCTCTCCTCTCTCCGCGGCCTTGGAAGCCACCTTCACGAGCTTCTTCAGGCTCTTGTAGTTGATGTACGAGGAAGCCCACTCGGGCACCTGGTTTCGCGGAAGACTGGTTGTGTTAGCGGAAGACAAGGCTAGGGGTGAAGAGGAAGGTTGGTGGGGGGAGGGGGGGGGGGGGTCTAAGGTGGTAACATGCTTTCTTCCAAACTTCATCGTGGCGCAATCTCGAGATTTGATAAGAGACGATGTAGGGAACGCGTAGCAAGAACACCGGTTGTTTATCTAGGGTTTCCGTCTTCCTTTTTGGAGTTTCCGTCCTAGTATCTCGTTCCAAATGTGACACGAAACAACTGCGTCCCATAAGCTCCTCAGTGGTAAGCAAGAAGGCAACCTTTGGTCCCCCTATCGTGTATTAGGAGAGCCCAGTTAAAATCAAGTACGGCCGTTGAGGTAGCATTGACGCCATTTGGGCATGGAAGGAACCGCTTTTTTCAATAGGCACGAGCAGTGGACTGAGGAAGACGAGACCAGAACAGAAGACAGTAAATGGTCGAAGAAGCAAGCACTCGTGGACGGGTTGGAAGGAGAGCCGGCAGCGGCCCGAGCTTGCTCCTTATGTGCGGATCCGGTCAATGCACTGCAATAGGCGGGGGGCGAAATGATAGATGGAATTTTCAAACACTGCTGCTTGTATCTTACCTAGATTATAGGTCACTGTGCACGCCCACTTTGCGCACTGGCGTCGACACGGAAGCTTGGCCAAGCACGAGTAAGATATCAGACCGGTTAGGTGGCTGCCAGTAATCGTGTCTTTCTCGGCTGTGGCTTCCGTTGGCTGATGATCCCAATGTTGCTAAGAGACAGTGGCTTAGTCCCAACGACAAGCTCCTGTCCACCGTGTCCATTCCGAGTGCCGTAGCAGTGACCGTGGACAGGCGCTCCGTCCCTACTGGCCAGACCGCCGGAACACGTCTAACATCCCGCCCTGCTTGAAAAAAGAACAAAGGTGGGGAGGGGGTGCAGATTAATAGACGTGGGATTAGAAGAGTGCCTAAGGGAGGAGAGGGGTAAGATGCCATGGAGCACGCTGCAAAACTCCCTACTCGCGCTCGTATCTTGCTCGTATAGTTGCCAGTGCCGGCGGTGAAAAGGAGATTAGGCATCAAACAATAAGCGCATCGCGAATATGCATCGTGACCATGCGCCTATTACTTTTGGGTCGCATGGCGAATCGGCGTCGTCTCCATCCACCGCCTTCTGTTTTCTAATCTCCGATTGGACAACGTTGCTTCGCAGTCGGTTCCAGTATCCGTTTGTGTCTTCTCTTGTCTTGTCCACACGTTTATACGAGTAATATACAAAATTGGAGGCCCAGCCCAGCTATGTACTGGGCAGAATGGCTGCAGTCCCAAACAAGCTATATGGGTAACGTGCCCCAAAATCTATAGCATGTCGCCCCTTTTCTTCTGCTTTGGGGGCAAACTGGTATGCCTCTGTCTCATCGCCGCCATCGTGTGCGCGTCGCCTCTGACCGCGGAGAGTCCTGGCTTCGAGAACAGTATCCAAGGTTACATCTCCGGCTGTGTTCTTCATAGCATCGATGCCTGCGGCCGTGCGTTCGTCCGGAGATAAATTTAGCAGGATAATGTGCTTGAGACCATCTTCTAGGAAGCTTCCAACAGCTGGTCCATCCACGGTAATAAGGCGTTCCAGCGATGCCTGGTGTTGGCTTCCCGTAGTCGCTGGTGCTGCCGTATCTGGTAGCGTAGCAATGTAAGACGCGAACCGGACACCGAATGGAAGCTGGCTTTGGCGCAAAAACCCCTTATACACGTCCGGCACGTCCATGTTGTCAGAAACGATGTACAGGAAAGTCTCCATCACATATGCGCATGCCCTGAAGACAGACTCTGCCGCCTCGTCAACAGTCTTCAACTCCGCCATTCTTCGGTACAATGATCGTTCCCGATCCAGTCTCTTCTGGTGCTTCTGCAGGCTGTCGAGCTGGACCGACCACGAGCGGGACGTCCTGAATGAGGCCGCGTTGGTCGCAGCTGCGGCCCGCGCCGCAAGCATGATCTGGTCGAGGCGTTTCACGTACTGCAGCGTATCGGACACAAACAGGGCACGGGCGATGCGCTCGCAGTTGTCTTCTGCCAGGCTGCAGTAGCCTTGGTCCGGGGTTTGGTGCTGTGTCCTCAACCGCCATGACGGCTCAGACGCCGAGGCAACCGACAGGAGCAGCCGAATCTTGAAGGAGAGTTTCCTCGCATACCGCTTTTCGCTCAGCAGCACCGGCGTGACCAGACTCGCATTCTCCACGAGGCCCTGTAGCAGCGCACGCGCTGCTGGAACGTCTACCGCATCCAGCACACAATTTGCAACCCGGTTCAGCACTTCTGAGTTGATTCCGCAACAGTTGCTCAGAAAATTGGCAAATGCCACTGCAGCATGTCGCACCTGGCCCAGAGATAGAAGACCTGTCAAAATAGCATTGAACAGAGGGGCGTCAATATTTGCTCGCTGCACCACGTATCCGTCTGTGACAGCGACGTCATGTGTCTTTGCCCAGCCTCTCAGATGGGGGCGCAATCTCAGGTCCGTCAAGGTCCGTCGCCGAATCTTGGCTCCACGGGCGTCCACCGCCACGAGCCGGCGGATCACTCGGTAAAACCCTACAAGATCACCCTGTGCCCGGTAGTGTTGTAGCAGGCATACCAGCGTCTGTCGTGTCGGGAGCAGGCGGCTCTGGTACAAAAAAGAGTTGACGACCAGCCCAGCCAGGGAATGTTCTCCAACACGAGTAAATCCAAGAACCAGCGCATTGTAGTTGTGGACACCGGGAGGCGCAGTTGACACCAGCAGGTTGTAGCACAACTTGGCCACCCAAAACTTGATTCGCTTCTGGTACCAGTTTGCTTCCGGCTGCCTCCTCCCCGAAAGAAATGATGTCTGCAAGGGACCATAGGTCTTTGCGTACTCCCAGTCTTGGAATATTTGTCTCATTGCTGTGTTGGCAGCGACTCGTGCTTCGAGTGTGCCCTCTGGGGCCAACTCGGGATGTCGATACATTGGATACCCGTCCGATCTCAACATACGTATTGCCGTCCATGGAGAATCTAGACTTTCCATGGCAGCTTTTTGCGCCGCTATGCTGTCCGGGTAGCCCAGCCTATTGGCCTCGACCAAAAGCTCGTCTACGAGCCGGTTTGTCGCCTCAGCCATCTTGGAGAACTGTAAAAGGGTTTGTGGCTCTCTCTGGTTTCCTTCCTTCACCTCTTCTTGCTGCCTATTTCCCGCCGTACAATCCGTAAGCGCACGCTCTTCCGCAAGTAAGGCCGCTTCGATATCGTTCAAACCTGCATTGGCAGCTGGCCGCTGAGTCCACCACCGACGCCGGAGGCCAAATTGCCCATGCAGCCACGACAGGTGTGAATCTTGCAGCTTTGCTCTAGATTCATGCCGCATGAGTTGTCGTGGCGATATGCATATAGACTCAAGTCCCTTGACTATCGTGCGATGCGACGCCATGTTGCTAGAAGTACCAGACCTATCGCCTCCTTTGTGTAATAGAAGCCCCAGGCCCTCCGTTTTGAGCGCTATATTACAATCTGCCAGTGAGGATTCTCGCAAGACTCGCGCCAGGTCTTTTCGAGCCTCGATGATGCGTTGGTCGAGATCTTTCCGCCGTCGGTCTTTGTGGCTCGCATCGGCCAGTGCCGCCGTTGCCATAATGCTCGTGTAGAAAGCAGTGAATACTTCACTTGCCCCTATCTTTCGCCTTCCATTTCGAACGCCAATGCTCCTTGCCGATGTGGTCGATCGTCGCGCTACCGGCCGGAGGTGGACGTTCAAGGCATTGCTGTGAATCGATCGGTGCATGCTCCGTCTGCAAATGCAACATATGTGGCCCCTTAGAGCCTGTGACCATATTTTCTGCATATCGGGACATGTCTCCAGGGCTGTTGGACACCCGTTGGGTCGGAGCAGAGACGCTTTCTAGAGATTGACTGGCGCGAAGATGATTGAATTGCATTTTTGTCGCATCATGCCACTATTAAAAGGTGGATGATTTGGGCCCATTTATTAACAGTGCATGAATACCGTGTATAACTATAGGCACTGTATATGCCCGTTGATCACCCTCATTGTGAGATTATACTTGTATCTTAGGCTTCCATAAAAAATAGCAACGGCACCCAGAAACTAAGACTTGACCACACTGGTTCTGTTCTCTACTTCGACTGCATTGAAATTTTGGAGTCCATACTTCGTTGATTCTCTAAAAAATGTTCAGTCTTACTCTAACAGCTGAGTTGAACGGGTATGTTGGGCTCAAAATGCTTGCTTTAATCCGTAAACGAAGGCTCACAAGCGTGTCAGGGTCAACAACCTGCGGCCTAACGACACGCATGACAGCCCTTTCTGGTATACGTTCAAGGTTCAGTGCACGTCATGCCGCGAGACACACGCCAACTGGATTGGCGTGAGCCGCTTTGTATGTTGAGACCGACAGCATCACCTTAGCTAGGGCTGACTCTAACTTATTGATCCAGGAGTCCAACGAGCTGAGCGGAAGCAGAGGCGAGGCAAACTTTGTCTGGAGGTGCAAGAACTGCAAGGTTAGAATATGACAATAACTTACTGTGTCAATTGGCAGGATTTTCCCTGCAGCAGTCCATGTGCTAATCGTTTTACCAGAGGGAATCGTCAGCCTCGATTAAAGAAGCAGCCAAACCGTATGAACTGTCAGAGCCCCCAAAATCCCACACCCTGATCGAATTTGATTGTCGTGGGCTTGAGTTTCTCGAGTTCAAACCAGAGGTAGTTCTAACCATCTTATCTACTTGTCCACTATCGTCGTTGACACAAGTAACATCTACAGGGAGAGTGGCTGGCCGATGGAACTGAATCTGGCACCAAATTTGCTGACATTGATTTGATGGAGGGTGACTGGTTTGACTATGACGAAAAGGCTGGAGAAGAAGTGAGCATCTTGGGCCAGAAATGGGAAATTCGGCGCTCATAAAAGTTACTCTTTTCTTAACCCCTCGTCGTACTTATGATACGTTTTTACGACGCGATTCAGTTCGGTCCTTTAGATGCTCATAGTAACATCATTATATGAAGTCAGAGTACACAACGTACGCTTCTGAACAATACATACTTGTAGAGACAGTAAAAAGCACTGTTCAGTATGTCCTTCTGCGTAGTCAGCAGTTTTTATAAATGATCAATTAATACGATGCATCGCAACTGACCTGCAGGGTGCACGTGACAACACTAATTCATAAATTTACACCAAAAAGAATCCAGGCTAGAAATCTTCATCCGGACCTGTTAAGGACAACTGCTCATGGCCGCCAATCCATCACCGCATCTGCAATTTGTTGCAGATGCATCATACATTCTCAGGCAGTCCGCTCCTGAAACATCAGCGTACTTGATGAGTCGTTACATTGACCTCACGTCGCAACAGTTACCACGACAAACGAATGTTTCCGTGTTGACAGACGTACAACGACAACGGATTTGCAGCGGCTGCGGTAACATCATGATCCCGGGTTGCAATCACACACAACTGTCTATCGAGACTGGGAAACGGACGCAATCGGGAAAGAGCGAGAGGCAACGGACACTGCGGCAGGGGCTGAAAGGAGAAACAGCTGGCGCCAATGCGAAGCCGAGGTTAGCACGTCCGGATCGCCCACATGCAGGCATACGAAAGATCTATAGCTGTGGCCTTTGTGGGAAGGATACCAGAATCGCTCTCCCCCCACCTGCGCCCCTACATAAACATAGGAAACGTGTGACAGTGGCAAGCCGGGAGGGAGAGCGTAAGATGGCGGCTTCGACGACAGCTACGTCTCTGCAGGAAACTAAAACGACTATTAAACCGGCTATGGCAAGATCAATGTCTTCTGTACCGACAGCGAACTCCGCATCTAATGCCAGCAGTAAGAAGCGTGCCAAGAACCGGAAAGCTGGTCTCTTGGCTCTTCTTGACAAAAGTAGGGAAAATACTTCTGGCGGAGGCTTGGGAAACCTGGGCCTGAGCTTCGACGATTTCCGAAAAAAGTGACGGCGAAGTCGCAAAGTTCCAGATCCCGCTAGAAGTGACTGCTTGAACGCCTAGAAGCTTCGGGAGCGGCGTAGGGCCCTGAATCAGCCACACGTGACTGAGTCTGGAGGGGCAAAGAGCTACTTGCATGACGCCTGCCACCTTTCTTATCACTTATTAACCCCTCTAAAAGTTTTTTCTTTGATAGAAGGATTGGAAATCGACATTACAACAGCGAACAAACCGTACAACATAGCATCGACAGACCATTCTATAATAATGTCGCCTCCAGAAGAACCAAAGACATCCGGGATTTCTGCTCACGAAGTCTTTGGCACCATCGGCAACCAGGTCGAGCAGGTTGCGCCAGCGACTGATAGCGTCCAAAATGACAATGACCAGCGCGTGGTCGAGGAGATTGAATCTCTCTGCATGAACTGCCACGAAAATGTGAGGATCACTTATGCTCTGTTTAGACCTCGTTTCATCTTACTAACTGAATGCTAAGGGAACTACGCGCCTTCTTTTGACAAGAATCCCTTACTTCCGCGAAGTCATTATCATGTCCTTCTCTTGCGACCACTGCGGCTTCCAGAACAATGAAATTCAAGCTGCAGGCTCGATCCAACCCCGTGGAACTCACTACGAACTGCGCCTGACCGAAATGGAAGACCTGTCACGCCAGGTAGTGAAGGCAGACTCGGCGGCTGCTAAATTCATCGAGCTCGACGTTGAGGTTCCAGCTGGCCGCGGTCAATTGACCAACGTTGAGGGAATACTGTCCGGCCTCGTGAGCGACCTTGAGATGGACCAGGAGGCACGCAAAGACACACAGCCCGAAGTGTACGAGAAGATTGCCGAGATCCTGGTTAAGGCAAAATCTATGCTGGCTGGCGATTCGTTCCCGTTCCGCATGAGCGTCGATGACCCGGCCGGCAACAGCTGGATCGCTCCCGACTTGCATGACGGTGTTGGTAAATGGGAGAAGCGTGAATATGCGCGAACGACGGAGCAGAACGAGGGTCTGGGGCTGGCCGATACAGATATCGATGTCGCAGCCGGCACAACAACATCTTCGTCAGGTATACCAACGGCCCTTTCGGGATCCGACGGTGTCATTCCGGTTGGCGGACAGGGGCGCCTGAACCCGAACGACGAAATCATACCTGATGAGATCTACACATTCCCAGCAAGCTGCCCCGGATGCATGCACCCATGCGTGACGCACATGAAGATGGTGGATATTCCTCACTTCAAACAGGTTGTGTTGATGAACACGCTATGCGACCATTGCGGATACCGCTCAAACGACGTCAAGACAGGTGGTGAAGTCCCTGAAAAGGGTAGCCGTATCTCGCTAAAGGTGACATCTGAAGTCGACCTAGCACGGGATATCCTGAAGAGTGAGAGCTGTGCCCTCGAGTGTCCAGAGCTCAATCTATCGGTTAACCCAGGCACGCTTGGAGGACGGTTCACCACCGTTGAAGGCCTTCTGACACAGGTGCGGGACGACCTTCGCAACCAAATATTCCAGACGGGGGCGGGAAAAGATGCCCCGTCAACGGGTGGTGACTCCCTCAGCAGCGACGATCGTACACAGTGGACGACTTTCTTTTCCGGATTGGACGAGGCGATTGCCGGCAAGCGGCCGTTCACAATAGTGCTCGCAGACCCAATGGCCAGCTCGTATGTACAGAGTTTGGCGGACGACCCCAGCAAGCCGGATGCACAAATGACTGTCGTCGAATATGACCGGACCGAAGAGGAGGAGGAGGATTTGGGGCTCACAGACATGAAGACAGAGGGGTATGAGGGGGAAGCAGAGGCCAAGGCAGCAGGAGAGGCTGCAGAGGCTGCGGAGGTTGCAAAGGCGGCGGAGGCTGCAGAGTCAGATGCTGTACAATGAGGACGTAGTCTAGAGAAGAGCCGATGGAAAAGTTAAGAGTAAGTCTGTGCACAGCATGAGAGGGAATTAATAAATAGAATGCGAGTCGTCTTTCTTCATTTTCTTGTATACTCCACTAAACCTTACTAATATACCAACTCGAGAACTGTAGATGAGATTTCCATCACCGCCGAGAGGATACCATACGCTAGCAATGAACATAATGGGCCAGTAACCCGCTATTGACAACAACAGTGAAGGAAATGAGAAGGAGAAGAGTTGTAAGCAAATTGTAGCAGAGGGTCGGCAGTTGCGGCCACAGCTCTGATCACGGCTATCGCGCCCGATGCTGCCCAGCCCTCCAGAAAGGTATAGGTCTGCCTGCTCGGCGCCTGTTGACATTGAGACCCAGTTCGTCGAATATGTCCTGTTCGGAACATTCGGGCTTGTGTTGACACCGGAGAATACCGTATTCCGACTGGACATATGGCGCGAAGCATATATAGCACCATTCATGTCCACAGATGCCTGAAGTTGAGAGTTAGCTGGAGAAGTAAAGCAGTCGTGTTCCCAGGAAAGACAGTGCACGCACAGCTGATGTGGTTGCAACCAGAATACTTGAAGACGGCCTTGTTACAGCCTGGACACTGCTTGGACGTCTCTTGCACAAACGCCTCTGACTTGCGGTTGTCCTGCCGGCGTCGGTGCGTGCGAAGGTCGTACTGGGAACACGTCTCGCCAGCGTGCCAGGGTATGTTGTGGCGAATGCAATGCGTGGCCCGGCACGTATTGCAGCGGAACTTGGGGCAGTCCTCCTCGATGGAACGAGCACCAGCTGAGCGACCAGGCGAGCAGTGGATCTGGCCGGCCTCGCATCCCACTGCCAGACACCAGCGAAAGTTTGGGAACTCGCTCACCAGGGCCGCCCGCGTTGCCAGCATGTCGTATCGTTCAAAGACGGAACGGTCTGCGTAGAGCCGGACGTCGGCGAACTCCAGCTGGGCCGGACACTCAGGACATCGCAGGCGGTTCCAGACGGAGCTCTTCAGGCTCGAGTCGATCCACTCTGCCAGGCACGGCTTGCATAGGGTCGGCGTGTGGCGCTGGCCATGGTTGGCATGGCTGAGACACGCAGCCGTGATGCGGTGCGGCATCTCTGTCGTTGCCTTGACCTCCAGACAAATCATGCACGTCACTGTCGGCAGCAGCAGCCAGGTCTCGTCGTCGGCAAAAGCCTCTATGACGTCATCGCGGAGGCGGAACTCGACGGTGCTGCCCCATTGCACTTTGCTGCGCTGCTTCAACACCTGGCGAGCGCCGCTCACGATCTCAATGTTCCGTGATTTGCAGCGTAACTGGCTCATAACGTGCTTGTGAACGCTCCTCATAAGCTGGTCGCGCACCCACTTCTGGACAAGAGCCACAGACACCTCTGCTGGGATGTGCCGAGCCTCGGACTTGAGCTCGTGGTAGAGATACGTGCGACGTAGCCCTCTTTCGGCGCCGTCGCCGTCTCTGAGCACGCCACCACCACCCAGAACGACCACGTAGCGTTTGGGAGGATGCACCTGGACCACCAGGCAGCGGCACAGCCATGCTGTCAGCAGGCGGCCGACTTGCCAGGCGGTGCCCACCAGCGGCTGGCACGGCTGCAGGCCACCATGGGCAACTAGGGCGATGCGGTTGGGATCGTCAACACTGAGCGCCACAGCCAGCCGGGAGCGAACGGCCCCCACGGCCAGCTTGCGCTCGGCGGTGAAAATATCCCGGGCAAGCTCTCGCAGAAAGTCTGGGTTCGGCGCGGCCCTCTGCCTGTCGCTCTTGCGCTCGCGTTCCTGCAAGCCGCTGCGGTGACCGTGGCATTCGGACGGCGAAGGAGACGACAGCCACTTAACCCGGAATTTCAGGTGCTGGCCACGGTTGTGCTCGGCGTCGTCGGCAGCCCCGGCAGGAGTGATGCGGTAGTAGAGAGTGGCATCGCGCTTGCAGATACCACCAACGACATCGCTCGGCTGCAGCAGCTCGGCGCCGGGAGCGCTAGCTTCGTTGCCAGGCTTGCGTAGACAGTAAATGCGAATCCCATCACCGTCAGCGACCGGCTGCTTCTTACTGCGGTTGCGGATGGTGGCCTCAAGCCTGGCTACAAGAGTGTCGGGCGCGACTTCCACATCCAGCTTGTTTCGAGCCTGGTCGAGATCGACAAGCCTCAGCCGGACATGCGGAGGCGATGGGCGTGCCTTCGACGTGCCAGAGCGCAAATGCGGTGCGGAGCGGCCTTTGTGGCGGCTGCGTTTATGACCGCTTGTCTGCCTCGTCACCACTGGTCTGTGCGTGGCCCTGAAGGGGTTGAGGAAAGCTACCACTCGGGCGCCAACCGTCGCCTTTGCCGGATCGGGGTCTTTGTCCACGTCCTTCCTGGCCATCTTAGCATGCCCTGCTGGACATAGCCTCGCATCGTCAGAGCGAGTAGACGCTGACGAGAGGGAGGTGCTAGGCAGAAGCGGTGCAGTCGAAAATAGGCGGTATCAAAGAACGGGCTATGAGCGGAAAATGCGGAAAATGGGCAGATGGGGTTTCTGGCTGCGAAGGGAAACTGGGAGGAAGGAGAACATGTCTGAGAAATTTCTTGCGAGGGTGGGCAAGGCTGTGGCTGGAAAGCTGTTGACCACGAAGTTAGACGGAACTAAGTGACGGCATACGGAGAAATAGCAAGTTGATGACCACGCCGCCGCAGCCATCGTGTCCTTTTTCCCAATCCCACCCCCATCTGCAGCTGTCTCTTTTCACTTTGTATCTGACTGGACAGCAAGTTACCGTATGTCGGTCTTAAGAGGGTGTGGGTGGTGGCCCGACCAGTGGTGTTGCTTCATGTGGCTGGTCTGCCTGTCAAAATGACCGACAGAAGGTGCGTGGCAGCACCTGCCGGGTTGTTCGCAGAGGACGCTTTCAGCCCGAAGGATAGGTTCCGCCTCATCAGCTGTCCACACAGGGTCATAACTTCTGGCAGTTAGTTCATGACAACTGTGTCTGGCCGTGATTGACTGTAAACACTCTCTGCCCAGCGCCTGAAATGCACATATGCCCAATTGTGTGGCTGCCAGAGCTCGTATTAGGAAAAACTCACAGACAGGGATGTCGACCCTTCAACGTCATCACTGACGTACACTACGGAGTACTACTATGTAAGATACCAGCCCCGTCCCTTCCCCCCCCGCAGGAACCACTTTTCGAGCCTCTTGCCCCTCGACGCGAACGGGCGTGCTCTGATGCTTTTCTGGCTCCTCGGCCTTCCAATCTCACCTATAGACTTATACGAGTACGCCCGGCCATGCCAATTTTAATATGAAATCCTCACGGTATACGAGTAGAACGCCAAGATCGCCGACGAGGGCTTAACTTTATTTCCATTGGAATACAGACAGGAGCTTGAAGGTCCAGCAGGTCCTCGATCAAATGAAGATAAAATTATTTGTTTTCTGTTTTGCCTGAGATTCATCGACTGCCAATGACGGAGCTAGGCATGGACAGAACAAAACAGACAAGGCAGAATAAAACATAGAAAGGCACAAGGCGAAAATAATAATAATGACGCAAACATTGCACATTGCAGAAAGCTGCCAACCCTCCCCTATTCACGCTTATCAACTTGTTGCCGCGACAGGTCATGGGTCATCTTGTCGTTTCCTCGTCGTCTCCTCGTTGGTTATGGGGAATAATCTCGCGTCTGGCTGCCATTACAACTGCTATTATAGCGGTAAACGAAACACATGAAGCAATCCATCGCATTACTGCAGTTACTTTGACCGTATCCTTCGGATGGGGATGTGACTAATTTTTCGTGTCGAGTAGTGGTCTACAGGACATAGGCGAATAGACCAACTGCCACAGCGGCGATACCGTTGCCGTAATGTGCCACGTTCGTTGGCATTGCACCGGCCGCGGAGCTCGCCGTAGTCACAGCGCTGGCCGAGCTAGTGGCAGCAGCGGTGGCCGACGTCGAGGCGGTGGCCGAGGCGGTAGCAGAGGCAGATGTGGTTGTTCCGCTGCTTAGATCGGCCGTGCTGGAGTCAAGAGTACCACAGTAATCCTTGATGTCTGTTACGCATGCTGCCTGACCGGTGGCGTTGTTAGGGTTGTCGTCGACGCATTCAGCATACGCTTCGTCGCAAATGTACTGAATAGGCAGACGTTAGAATCGGTTCCGGGAGGCTCGGAAACGTCCCATGGCAGAGTGTCACTCACGGTGGGCATAGTCTGAAGGTAGTACTGAAGGCCAGGTTCGCTCCCATTTTGGCACAGACAGTCATAGTCAAGCGTTGTCTTGTCCGAATTAGCCTGGTACGTCGACGAAAATCTCGAAAGCAGAAACCTACCGGGTCGCAAGAGTTTGCCTCGGGATTGTTGGAGCAGAGCACGTCGCATGTGTTCTCCTGGCCAGCACACCAGGTCGCTGTTCATCGCGTGTTAGCTGTGAAGTGAAAGGAGAGGGTCAGGGGGAGAGTAACGCACATCGCGTAGACAGGGTGACAGAACTCGTGTCAATGGTGAAGTTCTTGGTAGCCACAGCTAGGCCGACGGCCGAGATGGCGACGAGGACAGATTGACGCATTCTAAAAAGGGGAGGTGGAAAGGATGAGAATTTGAAACTTGGAGCAAAAGCGACGTGAATCACTCCAGTGAGGTTGTGTGAAGATTGAGGATGCGGTAGAAACAAAGCAAGAAAAACTTTGAGAGAAATAACGTCAGACTATTTCTTGACGATGTTTTGCCTGGCTTCTCACGAAATTACAGACGTGTTTGGCTTAGTTCCCTTTGACGTGTTTTGGGAAATTCGGGGCAAAATTGAAGGGGCAGAAATATATCCGCCAGGGGAAGGCACGAGGGTGGTCAACCTTTTTGGCCGAATTGCCGGTTGTTTATTAGGGGCCTCACGATAGCAGAGCTGCTGAGCTCTCTCAGACATACAATGTCGTAGCAGCGGGTATTTGCGAAGAAGCTAATCCGTTTACATACTAGTGAGATGGTTGGGAGATAAGAATGCTAACCCGGTAACAGAATAGCATCATATGGCCATTTTTTCAACATGGGGCAGGAGCTACCCATTGCGCGGCCTAGCAACGACCCAACGCTGCAAACGGGGCTGCTCGGATATGTTACGTCTCATTTTGCCTCCGTTCATGCTCGCTCGTAAGTTATGAGCGAGGTATCTTACCGAAAGTCTTTCAGCGCATGTTATCCACTAGTTGTCAGCTGACCATGCTTTACGACAGTACTCGTACTCCTGGGTCATTCATCAAGCAACTCTATACGGAGTACTCGTACACCTATTCGTTTCTTCAGCAAGAGATGCAAGTAGAGATAGTCATCGGCTTCCGAGTACTCGTTGTTCTGAGACATTCTTGCAGTGCACGGCAACCATACTCCGGTATGGATCCTCATTGGAAAATACCAGGCTGAAGATCTTACTCGTATCTTACATTGCCCTTCGTATGTATCTTACACCCCAAGAGTATTTCCAGCACACCCGGCTCAAGTCTCATATACAAATCATTTCGAACCAACATAAAAGCTATTTTAGATATGCACGATCCTTGCCGTTTCAGGCTAGAGCATCACTATAGAGTTCTCCAAATCATTTGTCGGCGCGAGCATTCAGGCGTCGCCGTAACAAATCAAATCGTCAATATTTAAATCCAGCCTAGCTGACTGACAACCAAGAAGCAAAAAAGCAAAAAAAACAAACAGGTACGAGTAGGACTAGAAATACGGAGTACGAACGACACAAAACCAGAACAGAGCTTAAACAGTATCTTATCCACCGTCCTCTGTCTACTGTTTATCGCAAACCTCAAACCTGATCATGCGAGAGCAGCATTCTGTTGCTGCTGAGAAAGAGGCGAATCCCAAAAGTCGTCGCATTTATGCGTCAATAAGGTTCTCCTCTTCTGCCGGCTTGTTGTCCTGCTCCGTTGCCTTTGCTTTGCCCTTGCGTTCTGCCGTTCTTTGGTAGTACTCGTTAATAATCTTAGCTGGAATACGGTTCAGCATGTCCTTGCGGTAGATCCGCAGGAGACTCCATGCCAGGTCCAGCGATTCATAGATCGTGCGCGACTCGTATGCGCCCTGGCTAATAAACGTGCGCTCAAACTTGTCCAGGAACTCCAACGACAGCTTGTCCTCGGCCGACAAAGCCTCCTCGCCGACCACAGCCTTCATCGCCGCAGCATCGCGACCAATGGCATATTTGGCATACAGCTGGTTGGATACGTCGCCGTGGTCTTTCCGGGTCATGCCCTCACCAATAGCCGACTTCATCAAACGCGACAGCGAAGGTAATACGTTGATGGGCGGGTAGATACCGCGATTGTATAGACCACGGTCCACGAAGATCTGACCCTCTGTAATGTAGCCCGTCAAATCGGGAATGGGATGAGTGATATCGTCGTTGGGCATTGTAAGAATGGGGATCTGTGTGATTGACCCGTTGCGGCCCTCCACACGCCCAGCCCGCTCGTAGATGGTCGACAAATCCGTGTACATGTACCCGGGAAAACCACGACGACCCGGTACCTCCTCTCGCGCAGCCGAAACTTCACGCAGTGCGTCACAGTATGACGAGAGATCGGTCAAAATGACAAGGACGTGCTTCTCCAGCTGGTAGGCGTAGTACTCGGCGGTGGTAAGAGCCAGGCGTGGAGTGATGATACGCTCGATACTGTTTGGTTAGCCCAAAAACAAAAACCACATTAGGAAAGGAAAAAAACGACATAGGAAAAAAGCCAGCTAATGTCGGTCAACATACGTGGGGTCGTTTGCGAGGTTCAGGAACAGCGTAGTACGCTCCAAACTGCCGTTCTCTTCAAAATCACGGGTGAAGAAGCGGGCCGTCTCCAGATTGACACCCATGGCACCGAAAACGATGGAAAAGTTTTCTTCGTGTCCGTCATGCACACCCTTGTTGGTAATACCCTGCCGCTTTACCAATCCAGCTTGACGGCAGATCTGTGCCGCAATCTCGTTGTGTGGCAGACCTGATGCTGAGAAGATAGGGATTTTCTGGCCTCGTGCAATTGAGTTCATCGTATCGATGGCCGAGATACCGGTCGAAATCATCTCCTCGGGATACACCTATGCCAGCAGAGTCAGCACTGTTGTGCATGTTGTGCATATCACCAATGCTAGACTGAAGTGGAACGTACTCTCGAGTAGGGGTTGATCGGGCTACCGTTAATGTCGAGGTAATCCTCGGCAAGAACCTTTGGGCCCTTGTCAATGGCCCGACCTGAACCATCAAAGATACGGCCCAGCATATCCTCAGAGACACCAAGCTTGAAGCTCTCGCCAGTAAACTCAACCTTGGTCTGAACAGAAAATAACATAATGTTAGAGTCCTACTTGGTTTTATTAGGAGAGATTTCAAGGCATATCTTACCTTCTTCACATCAATTCCAGAGGTGCCTTCGAAGACCTATTAATATTCGTATTTTTAGCATCGGCAATCGACACATGCTATTTCCAGTTGCAGTTCCACCAGTTGCTCGTACCTGAACAATGGCCCGGTTTCCTATATTAATGGTGTATATCAGCACCAGAGCAAGTCTTGCTTATACTGGGGTTCGATACTAACCTCTAGCTTCGAGAACCTGGCCCGACCGCTCAGTTCCATCGGGGAGAGTCAGTGTTACAATTTCGTTGAAACGCGGCGATTTGACCTATGGAATATTAGCATCAAATATAAAGAACACGAGATGGACGGCAATTGATCTCACATTGTCCAGGATGACTAGCGGTCCATTGACGCCTCCCACGGTGTTGTAGGTAATCCGAGGCTGCACTGAGTACGACGACATTCGTGGGTCCGCCATTTTTCAGCACTTGCCTCTCGGGAGGTAGAATAACAGCTTAGGATTCGGGAACAAAAGAGGGGGGAGGGGGTTTTCGCTTGAGGGTTTACTTCGCTCGATACAGGGAGTTCGCATGGACACTTTTGTATGCGAGATGCGGGACTTTTTGATCTTTGGGTTTGAGGGGGAAAGTAAAGCTCTCTGCTTGTCCAGGCTAACGAGAGAATAGCTCTGATTATCAAAATCACGTGATGTGCACGTGACTCGTTGATTTCTTTATATTTTATCCTACGTTTTGGTTGCTTGGCAGCAACAACCAAATATCCTGTTCTGTGTCAGGTCCTCCGCGAAGCTTTCCCTTTTCCTTCATCATGTCAACCATCTACGATACCGAGCCGCAACCAACAGCGTCCATCATTTTACACACCACAGGAGGCGAGCTTGCTGTGGAGATCTTTGCAAAACAGACACCGTTGACCAGTCGGAATTTCCTCCAACATTGCTTGGATGGCTACTATGACAATACAATATTCCACAGGCTGGTACCTGGATTTGTGATACAGGGTGGAGATCCTACTGGGACGGGGGATGGCGGCGAGTCTATCTACGATGGTGGCGACTTATCCGGCGACCTGGACCCTTGGCCCATGGACGAGCGCCGAGGGTTGAACAGCGGCCCGCAGGGTATCAACTTCAAGGATGAGTTTCATTCGCGGCTCAAGTTCAATCGACGTGGCTTGCTGGGTATGGCAAACGAAGGAAAACCTGATACCAATGGAAGCCAGTTTTTCTTTACGTTGGACAAGACAGACGAATTAAACGGCAAAAATACCATGTTTGGACGTGTGGCTGGGCCTACAATATATAATCTTACAAAGCTGGGCCAGGCTGAGGTAGCTGAAGGGACCGAACGACCTCTATATCCCATTGTGGTTAAGAATATCGAGATTCTCACAAACCCGTTCGCCGATATGCGCAAACAAAAGCGCATCGCGCATCATGAAGAGCAGCAACGCCCCTCAACTGAAAAGAAGATTAACAAGAGAAAAAAGGGTGTCAATAAGACCCTATTGAGTTTTGGGGATGACATTGAGGGGGACGATGATGAGATCGAAGCATCACGCGGGAAGCACAAGGTGACCAAGACTACAAGGACAAAACAGTCAGAGAAGAGGCGTGACGAAAAGAAAACACCTTCTACTGTTATACTTAAATCGAGCCCTGGAGGAGAACAAGTCAACGAACACAAAAGCACACTGCCATCCAGAGCAGTACCTATAGCAGCGCGGCCCAGCTCCAACTTAGAAGGTGATGATTCCTTGTCAGAGTCGGAGTCCGAATCGGAGACACCGCCCAAGAGAAAGTCAGAACTGGATAAGACGAATGCTGAGATCGCAGCTCTCAAAGCGTCCATGCGGCGGACAGTGCGGACGGAGCCAGTTAAGACTGAAAAGACGAAATCGATTCTGGACAACTTGAGACCGACAAACACAGTCCGAGGAAAGAAGCTTAGCCGAAGCAATGGCTCGTCGAGTCATGACGAGAAGATACTGCATCTACTCGGCAAGTTTGAGTCGAAACTGGGGCCTGAGTCGTCTAGCCATGGTAATGAGCCGCTACCGCCATCAGACCAGCCAAAGGAGGATGGAGATGACGCGGGCACGGAGGAGGAGCACGGCGAAGTGTGTGATTTGCACTTTATTTCCAATTGTCAGAGTTGTCGGCCATGGGATAAGGACCGGGAGGATAATGGTGACGACGACGATGAGGATTGGATGGCCCACACACTGAACTGTGAAGCCGACAGATTGGGCAAGGACTTGAGCTACCGGAAGAAGGCAGAGGACGAGCTGATCGTGATTGATCCGCGTGAAAAGGCTCGTACGCTAAAGGAAGAGAAGAGAGCTACACGAGATGCTAGGGGAGGCGACAGCAGCCGAAGCGGGAGAGCTTGGGACCAGGCGCGGCATGCCAAGATGGCACATGCCTCAGCGTTATCGGGACGGGGGGCTAAATGAGGTCAAGTGATGTGTGGCTGGTTCGAACTGAAACGTACTCCGTAAACGGCTTCATAAAAGACAAAGAATAATGATGTCCTGTTTGGGTGATCGGGGTTGTTGTCTGGCTGATTTGCCTGATCTCTCAGATCGATCGCAGTACTTCTCCTCGTGGCAATTTTGCGTGGAGACCATGGCCCGTCTCTGTGCCCACTTGTCAGGCCCTTACACGCTGTTCTTGGTCCACAACAACCACGTATCCGACGAGGCTATTCAAGTCTATTTTTCTCAGGAGCCTTATCACCACGCAATCCCATTGGTTGGTTTTAGCTTAGTAAAGTCAAAGCTTCCTTTCGGCCACTAAGAGCATCAGCGTGTTATCCAGACGTGTCCGTATCTTGTATCAATACGTAGTTTTAATTTTGAGAAAAAGCTAAGCCCCATCAAAAAAATGGAAATTTTTACGACATGCATGAAAGCGGGAAACATCCCAGCACCACCACGCTTCCCGGATACTGCTTAGTTAATAACGGCGTGCAACCTCGTCCATTTCGTACCAAATTCAGCGAAGTTCCTGACCGTGTCTCTTTCCCACTCACCACAACGACGTAACTATTATCGTCGAACGGCCGCGACAAACTATTTCACTTTCCGACGTGCTAGGAGTCTGCTTCTGCATAGACCGTACGCCCTAGGCGCTGCGAGACGACGCTATCTTCTATCTGTTGCTTCCCCACCAAAGCAGGCCAACAACGCTCCAGCCTTTCCATCTTTAGTGCTCGGCACCGTGAAGACAATTACCAAACATCTGTGAAAGCCCGCTGGACACGGAGGTAGCATCGGCTTCAGAATCCCCGAGAACGAGTACATACGCGACCTGGAACGGCCATTCGACTTCTTCTTCTCGGTAGCACTGATACCAAGAAGGCTGTCAAGAGTTCCCGTTGTTGAGGAAGCAACTTTTGGGGCCTCGTTTATCCTGCTACGATTGCTACTTTCCCCCATTTTCAGCAGTGCTTTCCTTCATTCTATTCTTTCAGGTGTCGGCCTCTTGACGGCTTCTATACGCCGGACCACGACAATTCAATATCGTCTTCGCAGGGGCCAAATTGGTTTTATCGACACAATCCCCGAACTCGACAGACCACGCCCCAAATATATTCTGGGGTTTAAGCGAGAAGGCCGGTCAGAAGAGGAGTTTAAGAGCGATCAACGTGCCTCGAACAGAGAAATACGTACAAGCACACAAACACAAACACAAACACCATGTCGGCACCAAATTCTCGCAAGCGCCCTGCGCCAGGAGCTACACCCATACTGCCCGTTACTTCGGCGCAGCCGTCTGCCTTCAACACATCGCCGCAAGAGCAACTCCTTAGGTGGCCGAGTGGCATAGCGGATCCCTCTACTTACGGCGACATTTCCAGAAACGCCAATGCCTTTATGATGGGCGCCACTCCTGGCCAGTATATGCAACAGCCGCAACAACTCCTCCCTCAGCAAAGCACACCACAGCAGCCTCAGCAGCAGTCCCAACCAATCTCGACAGCCATCGCGCGTCGTCCTCCTAACCGCGCCCTAATTGCATCTGCACCCCGCCCAGCCTTCGATTCCGCGGCTGATGCATGGGCGAGCTTTGGCGACGATCCGAACACTAACTCCAATGGCGGCTTGCCCAGCGAAAATGAAAGCATCGAGGTTTTGGAAGAGCGGGCGCAAAGGGTCAAGAAGGAGGCTCAGGCAAAAAGAAAGCCAATCCCGCCGTTTGTCCAGAAATTAAGCAGGTGAGGCGACGCAGCCGCAGGAAATGCGCGGTCTTGTTACAGTGGCTTGACTAACATGAATGCAGCTTCCTGGAAGAGCAGAAAAATACCGAACTGATTCGATGGTCGGAAAGTGGCGACTCGTTCATTGTGCTAGACGAGGATGAGTTTGCTAAGACTCTGATACCGGAGCTTTTCAAGCACAACAACTATGCCTCCTTCGTCCGGCAACTCAATATGTACGGATTCCACAAACGAGTTGGACTCTCAGACAACTCTATGAAGGCTAGCGAGCGAAAGAACAAAAGCCCCAGCGAATACTCTAATCCATATTTCAAGAGGGGCCATCCGAATCTTCTGTGGCTGATCAACAAGCCCAAGAGCGGCAGCAAATCGAAGAAGGGGAAGAAAGAAGACGGAGACGTGGATAGCGACGAGGATCTCGGGATTGACGAACCGCTGGCTCACCTGCAGGGTTTAGGAAATCAGCAAAGCCGTCCGTATGGCCCCGGCAGCAGCGAGCTCGGACCGCTGCAAAAGAAAGACTTTCAGCTAATAAAGGATGAGCTGAGCACCCTGCAAACCCGGCAAGCTCAGATTTCCAAGGTGATGCAGCGGCTTGTCGCCGACAACGCGCAGCTGCAATCACAAGCCCGGATGTTCCAAACCATGCACGAACGACACGAAAATTCTATAAATGCCATCCTCAACTTTCTGGCAAATGTCTTTCGCAAGTCCTTGGAGGAGCAGGGGGGTGTTCAGAGCGTGACAGAGCTGCTCGCCAGCATCCTGCCAAATGGGCAGATGCCCCAAGGAAGCGTTGTTGATGTCAGTGACGACTTCGACCAGCAACGACCGCCGGTGTCAACGACCATGAACACGCCACCCAAGAGGCAACGGCTTTTGCCTCCCATTCCGAGGCAGTCCTCGACGTCCTCATCGTCATCCCCAGGCCGTGCCGGCCCAATCTTGTCTCCGGCACAGCAGGCGTCCGCAACCGTACCGCCCACATCCCACTCTGGTATCCGCGTGGGGCCCATGGGGTCGGTGACGGAGCTTCTTGACACGCAGAATGATCTCGGATCGTCCAACTACCTCCAACAAGAACTGCAGACCAACCCGCAGGAGGGCATGCTGAAAATTATTCACGATACAAACGCAAACACCCCGACCTCCACATCTGGTATCGATCTCCCCGAAGTAGCGGCAACGACACCTGTCAACCTCAGCAGCGACCAGCGGAATCGTGTGCTCAGCATCATGTCTGGTCAAAATCATAGTCAATCCAATGGAGCTAGCATGGCAGGAGTGCCAACTACAGCGCCCCCATTCGCGGGTGCTAACACCGGTTCACTCTCAGACCAATTTTCGCCCCCGGCAAGCTTAGCCGGGACCAGTGCGACAGGCATACCCGCTCTAGAGCCCATCACAATGCCCCTCATGAGTTCTAGTACCGGTGTCGGCTTTGGAAACATGTCTCTGATGTCTGACGGTTATGGAGATGGCTCTGCCGAGGGCGTTGGCGGTAACAGCAGTACAGCTGGGTTGCCGTCTTCTGCTGCAACGTCGATTTCGCCAATTTTATCCCAAATATCTAGCATACCTCCTCCCCCATCATTGCATGACATATCCAGCACACGGGCCGAGATAGATGCGCTCCAAAGGCTGCAGGATGAGCAGAACGCAAAAATTACAGATCTGTCACAGTTGTTGGGTCCACTAAGTCCATCTGGACGAGTGCCAGGCATCGAAGAGAACGAGCTCAACGGAGGTGGTGTTGGTGGGGGGCAAAGCCCTGGCTACTTTGATCTCGGCCAGTATCTGGACCCGACGGCCTTCGGTGAAGACTTCAATTTTGCCACGGGTGATTTGGGTGGTGGCGTCGGCGCGACAGCAAATTCCATGGGGACGACAGTTCCGCTGTCTGGCGCTGATGATGACTTCAGTTTTGGACTTGGTGGTGACGCTGAGGGTCAGGTCGGAAACGAGTCGCCAAGCCCAGCTGGAACAGAGGAGATTCCACGGACAGATTTGACAACGGAAAGCACAGATGAATCGGCTAAGCGCCGGCGAGTTAGCTGAAGATTCGGCGTATCATTCCATTTTTCTTCCAGTACTACTTACGGTCTTTTATATTTTCTTTTATGATTTGGTACTACTCATACACACAAGGGCTCAATGAATATGTTGGAATGGACCGGTTATGGGGCGATAGAACATATTGAACTTTATCGCGGAGGGTTAGGAAGCGACGCAAGGAAACGAGCGGCTGGACAGAATCAAACGAGGGGCGGGTGAACATTTGGGTCTTCATTTTATAATATGTTTGTCCTTTTCTGTCGGGAGGTATTTTTTGGCTGCCTATATACAAGCACGCACGCTGCTGGGCAGGGATAGTGAAGCACAAAAGACGGCATCCAAAGAAGATGCTATTGTTTCTGCGATACAACACGCATAGTACATGATTCAACCCCAATATAAAACCCTGGTTGATATGAAAAAAGAAAAAAAAAAAAAACCTAGAAGCCTTAAAAGTGCCTGGCTGCCAACGGCAGCTATCGTAGCAGCCGTGTCAGTTGACCACGTGGACAACTTTCTTGCGAAATAGACTGCTTCTTTCTCCATGTTCAGGATGCTGCCGCCGGGGGGGGGGGTTCCATGGCTTAAGGTCAAGAGCTCTTAGGTTTATATTTGTCCTTGTCGTCCACTTTGCAAATTGGCAGACTGTCAAGGTGTACGGCGTATAATGTACAAAAGATAAACGGACCGACTGCAAGCATATCAAAGCCAGCAATAAGAGATCGTGAAGCCGAATTTGGCTGATGAAGGGCTTTCGAGCTTGAGTTTTACCATGCCGTGCTGGCTGCTGAAGCTGGACGCCGCGTGCGTCATTGTCTGCCATGATGAGACGCGACGCTTGTCTCCGGGCGCGAACATCCGTTTTCCGGTTATGCCTTCCGTAGCTTCTGCTGCCTCACTTGGCTAGCGGGTTGGCATGAATGGTCACCCGTTCGATGCGCGGAGGCGCCTCGTCTGGCGATGCCATCTTGGGCCGGTATTTCTTATCCACAGGCACAGCTTCCAGCCGGTCCAGCGTCTCAAACGACGCGTCTCCCAAAAGTCGGCCAAAGACCGTATTGGCACCGTCTAGGTGTGCCGCGCGCGCAAACGTCACGAAGAATTGAGACCCATTAGTTCCTCCGCCGCCGGGTGCGGTGCCTCTGTTGGCCATGGACACGACGCCGCGAGCATTGTGACGCAGTGCGGGCAGGCGGATTTCATCATCGAAAGAGTGTCCCCAGATGGATGTGCCCTTGTCCTTGTCCTTTTTGTCGTCACCTTTCTTACCAGGCATACCGGTCTGGGCCATGAAGGCCGGGACAAGGCGGTGAAAGGGGGAGCCATCATAGTAGCCCGAGGCACAGAGAGCCAGAAAGTTCTAAGGAGAGGGTTTAGCAATATGGCAGGCGGGAAGCAGGAGCTGATATGGGGCTGGAGTGCACCTCTGCGGTCTTGGGAACGCTTTCACAAAAAACCTCAATCTTGAGGTCTCCGACGTTTGTGTGGAGAGTAACGGACATTGTTTGGTCGCCGTTGGTGGTGGCAAGGCCAGAAGCAAGAGCTTTAAATGATTAGCACCCTTTTACTTTCGTCTGCGGTGAGATGCGGTGAGCGCCTATGTGGTTGACCACAGCCAGAGCGGCAAGCCCTTGTCAGAATTTAAGAAGAGCATGTTGATTAGTCACTGAAACTTTAGCGGTATGTTCCCCCGTAATACTGTCCCTTGCCAGTATGTCGACATTAGTCCTCCACCCTTACTGCATATAGAGACTAATAGCAGAGCTTGTCTATCGTACTGTCCCACATTCTTTTCCACCTATATTCCTGCCACTGTCGCATCTCGGACACCGGTTCGGATTAGGTCACAAAATATTACGCATCTTAAGATGTTTTAACGGGTGAGCAGATGGTGGGGTCGACCGGCTGGAGAATAAGACGGAAGTTGGAAGGATTGCTAGCACGGCACATCCCTGTTCGTTGGTCTTCATATTGGTGAAAACCACCTCAGCTGAAAAACGAAGAGGATTACCTCCGAGCAGGATTCTCAGCTAGCCGGAGGAGAGTAGGCAACCCGTCATAGGGATGGCGAGACCGCAAGGCTGCGGCCTCTTCTGAAGCAATGGACGAAGGCCTCTTCTAAAAACGAATCCAGCTTTCAATATAAATGCAGATGCAAGCAAGTGAATACAACTTGTTTGGAAGATCTTACAAGCGCTGGAGACGTCAGACTCCGGGGGGAGGCCCTATTGTCAGCCACAGTACAACATTAGTGCACTACGTGCACCGACCGGCCCAATAAGAACAAGTTGCCTGCCACCCTCTCCATGGGGGAATGAGGAAGCGTGGTGTTGGACGGAGAACGAGGACGGCTCGCGGGCGCGTGTGCAGTGCAATTAAAGGCAAATTAAGATACGAAACGAGTGTGCGCACCGGACATTTCCAGGATGGCGGTTTAGCTATTAAACAGTGTCTACGGTGGGCGTTTTGGCAATTAAGACAATCTCTTATAGTAATACAGCGCTGGAAGAAGCGACCAGCATCGTAGCAGCTTCTGGCAGAGAGCCCCGCCTCACCGCCTTCAGCTCTCCCCAGGCTGCCTTCCCTACCCCCCCCTCTAACAATAGCCGTTCTCTCATCCTGCCGATTCTCCTCTTTCGCATTTTAGCTACTTCGCTGCCATCACTGCCAACGGCGACCACAACGACGACGAGCGCCGTTTTGCCGCTAGTTATGCCACCGCCACATTGACAGTTCTTCCCTGTCTTCCGCATAGAGACCTGGCAGCTGCTATTGTTTGTTTTGTCTCCCGACTTACCCCACACCGAGGCGGCCACAGCAACGTCCGACTTCCGACATCCACACTGAACCTCCCAGCGACGACAAAAGACAAGAGACGCAGGTGGTCGGACGGACATCTACAACGCGAGATTTGCATACCCAACAACCGAGATCTCGGGCATCGTCTGTCCAACCCCTCCTCCCCTCCTCCCTACCGGTGCAGGGCCCGTCGTGCGCCACGGAAACGGAAACGAAGACTGCACATTCACTTCGAGTCTGCGCATCCTGTCCTCGATGATCGCATCTCGGCCTCCAGGCCATTGATACCTCTTTTCTCGGAGTGCCGACCTGCCTACAACTCTCTGGGCCGGCTTTTTCAACACCACCATCCTTCTGGGTCCGGGGGCCACACTCCATCATCGACCGACGAAGTCCTGGCCGCCGCCGCCACCGTCAAGACCCTAGAGCTGCAAGCGCCATGGCTGCCTTCGTCAGGGTCTCGGGCCCTCCCAATAGCAGTCTCCTCGTGGGCTACCCGGGAATCTCTGCTACTTTGGTATGCTCCCATATCCACCTGTCTTCTCTTTCGACCGTCTCGGCTAACACGGCTAGCCGCGCATTGAAGGAAAGGTCGAAATACGACCGTCTCAGGGATTCTCCATGCCAGTTTCCATCTCCCTCGTCCGCATCTGTCTGCAACGACGCGAAACCATTCACCCCGCTGCCGATAACATGGCCAGGAAGCACCTGAGCACGCCCCGTCGCGATGCTATCGATGTGGTCGGCAAAGAAATGCTATTGTTCCGTTGCGCTTCTGGCAAGGAGTCTGAGAGCGTCGTCGCCATGGACTTGCCGTTTGTACTTTTCATTCCCTTTGGCCGCGGCGGCGAGGAAACCAACCGGCGCATCCCCCCCGCCTCATTACAACTACCCAGTCGCATCGCCGAGACCTACTACGAGCTAGTCGTGACCGTCCAGCAGGGACCGAGCGTACAAAATAAATATTCCTTCCCGATGCCGCTGCAACGTTACGATACACTGTCGACCTTTGGCATGTACAACAAGCAAGAGAACCGCGTGGTGACGACTGACAACATTGTGACGCTTGCCATCTCGCTGCCGCGATGGAGCTATGGCCCTCTGGACCCCATTACCGTCTATATCAAGCTGGCACCGAACCCCGATTGGCTTAATAAAGCCAAGCGTGTCACGATAAAGACAATCACACTTAGCATCGAGGAGGAAATCACGTTCAACCCAGAGGGCGACGAGCCCACGAAGAAGATCAACAAAATCGCCAAGCACTCTCAGAACGTTCAGACCAAGATGCCCGAGGCCGGCTATGTTACCAACCTCGGCCTTGTTTTCCCTGCGCGTGACTTGCGCGGCAGCGATGGTATCATTCGTCGCGGGAAGCCGGCCTTTCCTCTGCACGAAGTAACTTCCTTTACAACCAACTCCACACTCTACAAAATCGAATTCTTTCTGTCTATAAAGGTATGTGGCTACCCTCCTAGAGGTTCCGGGTATGTTTCTTACGCCTGCAGGCACAAATGAGCTCAGCCCGGGATATTACCCTACGCCTGCCGATTGTCATATGTCCGCTTGACCATCAAGCATGCAAGGAAGAGATGGATGCTATCGAGCAAGCTGCCAAGGACGCTTCGCGGGTTGATCCTAACAATCCTATGCTGCCCGCAGCCGCCATTGTTCTTGCGAACGACCGCGATTCCCTTCGCCACCTAGGACTCTGTCTGGTTGGTGGCCAAAAGAAGCCACTGATCGAGTGAATGAATGAAGCACAATTCTCCGACTGCTATTTAGGCAGTGTGGAACAGGGAACTCATGCACTCCACGGGCATTCCAAAACCGACCGTTCAACAGGCAGAAACCAAGCCGAAATCCTGTCAAGCTGCAGACGATGGCGTCGCCGTTACCAGATTCGAAACGACAGCTGTCTTCTCCCTCACGGCAACATTGCCATCTTGAGACGTTGGAATGTGCGTGAGCGAAGCGAATACACGTCCCGTTATGATCCCGGGTACGGTCCACGGATACTGGCCACGCCGAGAATTGACCACTCAAACAGAAGAGGCATGCCATGAGTTGGGTCTAGGGGACGAGCTGCCTATTCAAAGGTCTTCTCAGGCGGGCCGAGGTTGGAGAGGATCTGGCCTTGATAAGCCACTTGCCCGTTGCAGTCAGGACAGGGAAATGAACTGACGACGCCGAATTCTATCCTTCGGGGTCTAGTCATCCTCACGGGGCCATTTCACAGCTTTGTGGATTGAGGCTTTGATGTGCTGGGAAAGCCTATCGGACTAATATGCCGTCTGCTTTTTTTCGAAATTTTGCCATTTAGCCATTGCCGGCATTTTTTCTAAGATTGCCGCAACATCGTATTTGGAAAAAGAGAAGTACACTCTACTCCTTCGTCGTCGCTAGTTGAACTTCTCCCTTTGCTATATTTTATAGCACAGTTAATCGTTGCCTGGATTATGCAAGGGCATTTGTGTTCATCTATGCACAGTTTGTTTTATTGGACTGTCAGAGTCTGGTGGAATGGGAGAAGGTAGACGGAAGTGGTGGGCCACGACATACTTGATACCATTTTGCGTTCGTATATATAGTATAGTCAGAATTGGGTCCAGTGAGATTTTGGTTGTCTTCTACAGTATATCCGGATTGAATGCAGTTGAGTGTTAATTGAGGATCCTTTGAGTAGTAATGTATCTTACGTCACACGAGGCTATGGGGACAAGTGGGAACCAACTTAAAAGTGTGGATCCCCGTTTTTTTACTGAGCTTTCCCATAAACTTTCTTTTTGGGGGACATTGCGAAACCCTGAAAATAGGTAACGACGTTTCTGTGATCGCTGTACAAGGCCCAATCACCTATCCAAAATGACCTCGGAGAAGAGTACCACCAATTCTTTATCTGTTGCATCGGAAGATGAGAGGGGGGCTGCAGACCGGGATTTGGCGGGTCAACAGGGCGACCTAAAGAGTGACGACATGGACGTGGGTGTTGGCGACGGTGATGAAAATGACGACAATGAGGATGACGACGGCCTGGCTCAGGACTACAGCAAATTCGCCGCTCTTGTGGGCTCTGGCAGTGGTGCCACAGGCAGTCGCCCGGACCTTTCTCCCAAGCGGGCGCCACAAGCCAAGCAAATATCATCTCAGACCATCCGCCGTGGCGAGAAGGATTTTGAAGCTCATGGCACACATTCCCAGAGTGCAGCTCTAGAGAGCAGTCGTGACGCCCTGGAAGCGGTCCTTTCGTATACCAGGGTGCATGGCATCGGTGGCGGTGACAGTCTGCGCGGATGGTATTTCCCGGATGCATGGATAGACGAGGACGAGGACGAGGACGAAAGCGAGGGGACAGCAGACGTGGCAGAAGGGGGAACCGAGCAGAAGAGGAAAGAGTCAGCCGGAAACTCGCAGACCCGACGACGGTTTGCGCATACTCGTCACCGGGTCGTCATGGTTGAGGCCGAACGAGGACCCATGTTTGCATCAGTCGGCGCTGTGCCGGGGAGGAGGCGAGCATTCTGGGTGCCAGGGCTGCCGAAGGAGGAGCAACCGCCGCCTCCGCCGGGATTCGACCGTGTCTGGCTTCTGCCCGAGGAGGCCCTCTTCCTCGTGGAGCGCGGGTCGATGGAGCTGCGGTGGCCGCTGCGGTCGCTAGAAGAGATCGCGGGTCGCTCTGAGCGTCAAGGAAAGCAGCAAGCAGAGGGAGACGGGGTTCCCATGAGCCTGCAGGCGGCGTATGCACTGCTCATCCACTCCAATGGCGGGGACGACAACAGCCTACAGCAGCGAGGCCGTGTATCCCTGCCCTTCTTCCAGGTGTACTCACACTTGCGCCGGGCCGGTTATCAGGTGCTACGGGCCGTTGGCCGAGGTGCTGGCAGCACCGGCCATGCGGCAGAGACAGCTGCGACTCCAGCTCGCCCCACCAGCTTGTGGCAGTGGCTCCTCTCCCTACTCGCGCTGACGACGCCCGCCATTGCACCTTCGGTATCGCTACCGCCGTACGGACCGCTTGTCCGGCCCGGCCTCTACCACAGTTACCGTCACATCTACGCTCAAATGCAGCTCATCCCAACGTCCCCGACTGCGACGACGGCCGCTTCTGCGCCGCCTCGAACGCCACCGCCTGCGTCTCTCCCCGGCCAGCATCCCTTCCATATCGCCTTCCATGTCTGGAAATCGAGCGCCACAACGGCCTTTTCCAAGACCAGGCCGCCACTGCCGGACTTTTTCCTCGCCGTTGCCGACGCGCACGCTTCTGCTGTGCCCACGCTCGAACAGATAGACACGCTGTTGGCGTCCGTCCAGATGGAAGGCAAGGCGAGGCAGCAGGCCGCCCGGCCTGTCCCTGGAGCAGTCGACACAACGGCAGGTGGACTAGGACAGGTCTACCGACGACTCAAGCAAGGCCACGGCGGTGTGGTAGTCGCCGTTGTGGACCATGGGCTGGTCAACTACATGCGCTTTGGCAACGGGCCTTTTTGGGCAGAGCCGCTGTGGACGAGGTTTGACGGGCTGATAGCTAGCCGGGGTACAGCCAGAGAGAGGAGAGGAGGAAAGGGAGGAGGACAGAAAGGGAGTGGAAAAGGACAAAGCAGCAAGGGTAACAACAAGAACGCGCAAGGCAAAGGCAAGGTTACCTAGGAAGAGGGTTGGATCTACGAATAATGACACTGGCAACAACACTAACAAGGATAAATCTGCAACAAGCAGTTAAAACAGGCAGGCGCTGCTAACGGCAAACGAAACTTGCGAGTATGGATGGGCGAAGAGAAGTTTGCAAGATTGGTTGGCCGAGTGGTATTGCCATTACCGCCCACCGCTATTTTTGGGAGGTAAGATATTACTGCAGGATGCAGCCAACTGCCTGTGAGTTGTCCTCTGTAGGCTGCAACCTATTCGCTCACCATCCGATGGCACTCGCTAGCGCGTTGCTTGGAGGCGCAGCGGTGTGTTGGCTTCTGCTGGTGTTCCATCACGTGATGGAGTAGCGGTGGAGGAGGGGTGTAATATTACGGCTTTGCTGCGCTGGGGGTTATGTCATTTTGTCATTTTGCCATTTGTCATTTAGCCATTTGGTCGGCCAGCCGCCCGACTTGCGTGAGCAGGCAACGGGCGATCATATCTTGCAAAAAAAAAGTGAACCGATAAATGGGGCGGGTGGATAGGTCAGGCTCAAATCAGAAGTGGCCGTCAGAGCAGTGGGTGGCAGATTTGCACAATAACATTAAAAAGACTAAGAAAGGACGCATGGCGAATGGGGACAATTGGCGGCAATTGATAAGAGGAGAAATAAGTAGGGCAGGGGAGGGTCGGCTAATAATTACCAATGTGTATATTCTGGCGCCTCTGATTCGGCCAGTGGGGACTTTAGGTTGTGGGTGGTTGTGTCTGATTTGCGGGTTCTTATACGGAGACCAGGTTGATTGGGCATGTTTCGCCAGTTTCAAGCAAGGACGAGAAGGTGCGAATTGGGGAGCGTCACGAACTAGTCAGTCCTCGCTTGTTATCTGCGAACAAGCTTCGCTTGATCGCCATTTCATTTCGCACGCCGTATTGTATCTTGCACCATTCCGGGAAATGGCCGGCGTACGGATCGGGCGCCCTGACCTGCTCGTGTCCGGACGACATACTCGTACATGATATCGTAATATGCCCGCTTTGTGCTGCTGATGAGTGGTGAAGAGGCAATGTAAGTTGCATTGGCTGACTCTTGTCCTCTGGACATCGCAGACTTGGGTTTAATTAACTCCTTCCTCCCGCTGGTCTCTTTTGTGTTGCCATAATTATAGCAACCCCCCTGTCCGACACACACACATCTTACACGCACACACACCCCCCCCCCCCCCTTAGTGTCCCAATCTATCCTTTTTCTGTCTTGCCTCATTTTTGCGAGCAACTATTGCTTTTTTGGTTATTGCCCATAGTCGCATTTCGCCGTGTCTCGTCATTTCTCTCCTCCCCTCCCCCCAACCTGGCTCGTTTCTGTCGCAGATATTCTACTTTCTCTCTTCGTGTTCTCTCCATTTTCCGCCCGTTGTATCGTACGAAGCGAAGTCTTTCGCCCAGATAGCTCTTTTTCTTCTTTTCCATTCCCCGTGTTGTCGCAAAATTTGTCGGCTCCAATTTTCGCAACGATCTAAGTTGAGCAATCCAAAACAAAACCGTCGCCCAAAAGGTTGGCTCGAATATTATTCTAACTCCTAACAATTCCCCTTCTTTTTGCCTTTATTCTTATTTCATCCCCCCTCTTCCCTTTGTCCTCTTTTCTCCTTCCTTTTTTATTTTCCGCGTTTCGCTTTCCGCCTTTTGCGTTCCTCTTTCCTCTTTCCTTGCCCCCCCCCCCTTGACCCCCTTGCTCCTTCCTCCAACAGCGTTTCGTTTCTGTTACCCACCCACACGGCAACACATGACCGTGAAGTATTCTTACGAGAAAGTTACATCCAACATCTCGCTTCAATTACCTTTAGTGTTGGCATGAGGATTTTGGATTTTCGCAATCTGAGCACCGCCACCTATCATCGTCTTACCTAGCTTGTCGTTTGTGCTTCCATCTCTCCCTCCACCCGTTGCTTCCCAGCTAGTGTTTCGTTTCCATCTCCTCTGTGCATGTCTCTTCGGCTGCGCCTCATCTTCACCAGGGCATCAAAATAACTACTTGTACCCGCCATGGATGTGGAACCTGACGCGCCGTCTGAGAAGAAGCCCGACCTGGCGGCGCTGGACTCGGCGCTGGGCGCATCCCGCCACCCTGCGTCGGCTTCGGGCGCCGCGTCTACTCGCGAAGCCAGCACCGCCTCTTCTCCAGCCTCCCGTGAAGCACTCCCAGATACCATCAAAGCCTCTTCGGGCCTGTCTCCCCGCCGCTCGTCAGCGCGCTCGCCTACGCCTGCCGCCACCGCCGCTGCTGCTGTCGCCGCCTCGGGACCTCGCCGCTCGCCTTTGTCGGCTGCCTCTGGTCGCCGCCCTCTCCCTGGCTCAGCCCCTAGTCAAGCGGTATCTTCGGTCACCTCAACAAGCGCACAACCTACACAGGATGCGCCCACGGCCACGATTTCTGCAAGGTGTGTTTCTCTTCCGTCGCTCTCAGGTTGGCCTTTTGGCCCGCCTTTTCCCCTTCTCCGTTTCCTTTTCTTTTTTCCCTCACTCTCTGCACTTTCTTGCCTCTGCCTCGAACAATACTCCACATCTATCGTGTCGACGCGTTTCACGTGTCAGCTTCCTCGTGCTTGCCTTGCAATCTCTCGAGTCTTACAAGACCTCAAGCCTTTCAGCAACCACCCCCCCCCCCCCTTTTTTTTTTCCCTTTCCAGGCTCAAACCACCTGACCTCTACCACATAACATAAAAACGATCGTTCTCTTGTCCAAGTGTCATCATGGGTCACTTTGCGCAACGCTCATTTGCCCCCCCTCCCCCTCCAAAGCTTGCTAGGCTAGAGGCACTTCCAACCCAATGTGGGTTTCCATTGACAACTTCCCATTCACATTGATTGAGGCCCTTTCCTTCCTCTGGTTCCACTTTTTCCCTCTTTCGCTTTTGCACTTCTATCATTTCTGGCCAGATTTACATTTTTCTATTTTCTCCCCCCTTTCCAACTTCCTGTTGTTCAATTGAGCGTATTGCTGTTGTTATTATCATTTCTGTCACTGTTGTCTCTACCGTACTACCCTCTGGCACCGAGGCTATCTACTCTAGCATCTTATCTCTTCATCTCTTTACCCTAGTATCTCTCTATCTAGCCCATATCGCGACGTCTACTCCATTCTAGTTCCCAGGGCGTCGTGACCAATGGCACTCTGTCTCTCTTAGTTGCTCACCACTTAGGCAAGCAATGCCCCGTCCCAATCCCGAATTTCCCTTTTCATCCCTGGCCATACATTACAATACAACACGGCTCTGCCTTACACCATTGGCGAAGGGGCTGCCTGAGTGGGGCAGCCCTTTTCTTCCATCTATTCCTCCTTTCCCATTTACATAATAAACAACCCAGCGCAACACCCAGTCACAGAGCAGTGGCTTTTCAAAAGCGTTGCTGCGATCACTTGGTGAATACGATTGTTGCGTCATAACCAAGTAGTCACTTGTTTTCAGTATCTTCCACGTTTTCGTTCTGAAAAGCTAACGTGGTTTTCTTTGTTGGTTCTAGCGCCACCATCACTCACAAAGAGAAAATGGACGAAGCTGAAAAGGGAGGTATGGAGATGGTAGAACCCCAAAGCCACTCCAACCCACCATCCACCAGCCGCAGCTCCATTGCTGTCCGAGCCTCATCCACATCATCCCACGTCCCTGCAAACGTCCTAGAGGATGAAATTGTTGTCGGGACCAAAACAAATGGTGTCCAGTCGTCCCCAATACATGTCGTCTCCGAACAAGAGGACATTGAAATGGAGGACAGGGACCATTCGCAGGAACCATCATATCCAAAGCGCAAGCGTTCCTCCACCTATGTTGAGCTTGAGGAGGAGAAGACGGAGCAAAGCTTGATGCGGGACGAACGTGGGGAGAGTCCCTCTCTCGCGGCCGCTGCTCGTGTTGCGGACAAGGCGCTCAAGACAATGCCGCAGCCTTCTATGACTACGCAAAGGAGCATCACACTTGGCTATTGGCGAGATTCGGCTGTTCCTGAGGAGATTGAGAAGCACGCTGTCGTTGGTTTCATCGACACGCGCGACCGTCTCCGCACCCGTATTCAGCAGAGCAGCCGCTCGGGAAAGTTTGTTGCTGCAGACTATCCTTTGCCCCCAGGACCAGGAGGCAGCTGGGTTACGTTTGAGCGCGTTGTTTTTGACAAGCATCTTGTCGGATTGGACCACAACCAGGTGAAGGAGTATGTCAAGATACGCTCTGAAAATTCCATGGCCCCCGAGTCTTCGGAAGAGGGACTGGCAAACGAGAAGGCTGCCGTGAAGGAAGCAATTCGCCGAGCGGCACTGCATCCGACCCCTGACAATCTGCCCGCCCCCGCCATCGCTTACGGAGTCGACCTGCCCGACTATGTCGTCAATGCTACCCGGCCCGAAAAGAAGCGCCGCATGATCTCAAACGGCACATTTGGCGCCTTTTCCACGGCCGCGGAGATTGCTGCCAATACGCTCAGCGCGCAGCAAAATCTGGCGCCGGCCGGCGGGTCGCCTTCGGTGGCATCGGCCATTCAGAGGTCTGCCATTGATCTCTTGCCGGGCACGCGTCCCACCAAGATCTTGCTTGGCTACTGGCGAGGCTCGAGCGAAGAGCGGGTCGAGGACAAGCATGCCGTCTTTGGAATCTTGGGAGCAAATGACATGTTCCGCGTCAAGGTGACCCGTGAGACTCGCGATGGTCGTCCTGTTATGGGCAATTTCCCGACCGGAGCTGGTGCCCTGTGGATCCACTACGATGAGGTCGAGTTCGAGAAGCATATTCGCCACCTGTCGCGCCCAGAGGTGAAGGAGTATGTGCGTGTGCGGCAGCGCCAGATCGACGAGGGAGAGAAGGCCGACCAGCGGATCGAGAACGAGACCAAGGCAGTCTACGATGCGCAGGCCCGCGTCATCAGCGCTGGTGGTGCGGCTCAGAGCACACTAGGCACGGCTGGCAGGGTTGATACCATCAGCTTTGCCTCTGCTGCCAACCTGAACAGCCGGCACGCCGACAGCGGCAGCAGCGACCTGTCCAGCCATGCTTACCAACAAGATGGACGTGCACGGCGGGAGTACGAGCCGCGCCAGACTCGCCGCTCCTATGCCGCCGACGCTCGCGACGGTCCTGCCTCCATTGCCGCTGCTGCCATGGCCGCTACTCCATCGCTGCCTCGCGCCGGTCGCCACTCGTTGCCCGATGGAATCGGTATGACCACCGAACTCCGGCCTGCCAACAGACCGCCCTCGACCGGCCATGGTGCAAGCGAAGGTAGCAAGACGCCGTTGAGCAATCAGAATGGCAGCGGCCCGAACGCCGACCGTGTTGAACGCACCAATAGCTTGGCGCGCCGCGAGATTGTGCGTGTCGAGTCGATCCAGATGCGCAATGAGCAGCGTGCTGCCAGTCGCGAGATCGGGCTGATCGGCGGTGGCGGTAGCCTGGCGAGCGGCGCGAACTCGAACGAACCCCCTAACGCCGTGCTCACCGGTCAGCTCTTGAACGGCAACGCGGCCAACGGCTCCGGGGTTGGCAGCAGCAATGGCGCGAGCAGCCGTCTGGCCTTTAGCGAGAACATCGGACGGCTCAACAAAGTCTGGGCTTCGCAGGAGGCCACGCGGCTGCGAGCCGGGGGTGAAGACGCAAAGATCTACATGGGCGTAAAATACGAGCGCAAGCAGACGGGTCCTTTCCAAGGAAAGCTGGTCAGCCCCGGTACGATTCTGTCTATTGATGGCGAGGACTATGTTGAGTATCGCGTGCTTACGAAGCCGACGTTTTTCTGATCCTTTCCTGTGACACCTTGCCATCTGGTGTTCTATCAGTCTCTCTCTTCTTCTCTCTTTTTTTTTTCCCCCTTCGGCACTCAAAATATCACTTGAACTAGTGGTGTGGGCGGCATCTTAGCTTCAGGAAAGGCGTTTTCTTTTCACCTGTCCCCTTGCATGTTGTCTTGTATTGTCTGTCTTTTTTTTTTTGTAATACCACAACAGCAGATTGAACGTGTTTATTGCTGTCATATACGTTATTCATATATCAGTAGGAGGAGGCTAAACAGAGTCAACGGAGACATAGGAGGAGGAGTCGTTGGTGTGAGGCGCATGTGGCATCTGTCGTTGATTTTGTTCACGTGGTCGGCAAGTACGAGTAATTGCGGCTACTTTTGTGCTGATAAAAGCTTTTATATTTTACACTTTCAATTTGAACTGAAACTACCTGCTATTCATGACGACTGGTTTGTTGTTTTGTACAAAGGATGCGACAGTCTGTCTACAGGCAGCCCTGTAACAGATGTTTGCCAGAAGAATATATCACGTGATCAATCACAAGAATGTGCACGTGATGCTACGCGGAGCTAAATTTTGCAACTACCCAGAGGTAAGACAGCTTTTTTTCCCTTTCGCTCTCGAGTACAGCCGAAGATTGTACGTGCCGTTCAAACCGAGACGACCGTCCAACTATTCAGAAACCCGCCAGATTTACGGTCTAGGAACGGGCGCAATGAGCGGCCCGACACTGCGCAATCTCCATGAGGCTCTGAGGCAGAGCCATCGGCGGATCTCTGTCCGTTCTCTGCAGCCGGCATGGACCCAGCAGCCGGGCGAAAGCTTCCGGCGCCTGCAGTCGGGCGCAGCGACCACAAGCTGGAACCGAGGCATAGCCACGGGGCAGCGGAGACCGGCGCCGAGCGCGGCACAGCCGGTGCTGCCCAGCGTGCCAGCACAGACGCCAGCACGACAGCGGCAGCGCACAGAGCAGAGCCGGGGCTACGCGACGCCAGCGCTCGCGGTGCCGCTGGCATCGATCCTGCAGGAGATGTCGGCCGCAGCAGCGCCGAGCCACCCGTCCGTGTATGCGACGGTGCACATCTACGGGCGGCCGTACCTCGTGACGCCGGGCGACCGCCTGCGGCTGCCGTTCCGCATGGCCGGCGTGCAGCCGGGCGACATCCTGCATCTGGACCGCGTGGGCGTCGTGGGCAGCCGGTCGGTCACGGCCGTCGGCGGCGCCGTCGGCGGCGGAGGCAGCGGGCCCGAGGGCGAGGGCGTCCAGCGCGGCGGTCACGTGCCGGGCGTCTCGGTGTCGGCCGTCGTGCTGGGCCTCGAGGCGGAGCCGCTGCGCGTGCTGGTCAAGAAGAAGCGGCGCAACCGGCGCAAGCGGACGGTCCGCAGCAAGCACCAGTACACGGTGCTGCGGATCCAGGACGTGCACTTTGGCGAGGAGAGCACATAAACACAAAGCCGGCGGACACACAGCGTTGGGGTCACGTGTACGAGAATCTGTATAGCAGCGCAGAAAGCAATGGTGAAGCATCAGGGCATCGCGCCGCAGGTATTTGAACGCCCTTGATCCAAAAGCGGGCCGGCGACTGAGAGAAAAACGTATATACAAAGGGCAAAACGCGGCAGTTCGTAAGTGTATCATCAAAGCACGCAGGGCAAAAGGCCCCGCTGGATATGTCGTCCCCCCCCCCCCCTCCCTTTTCTCCCTGGTTCCGTTCCCTCTTTCCACCGGTCCCCGACCTCGCCCGGCCTCTCTCACTTCTCTTCCCGTGCTGTCACGGCTCGCCGCACGCTGGCCCAGTAGGCGGCGGGCCATGCGGACAGCGCCTCGCCCTCTGTGGGCATCCGCTCTCGGCACCGCGTGACCACGCTCTGGATGATGCGGCTGAGCAGCTCCTCGGTGACGGGCATGCTCTCCAGGCCGTCCGCCATGGTCGTCATGGCCGCCTCCGGGTACAGGAACGGGTCGGTCGGCAGCAGCAGCTCCTCGCACGTCGGGCGCAGCTGCTGCTCGCGGTTGAGACAGCGCTTCATGGTGGCCAGCAGGCCAGACGGCACGACGGCGCCGCCGAGGCCGCGGGCCGGGAAGTCGATGGTGTGGGACCAGGTGATGATGGCCTGGCAGCGCGCCATCTGGTTCTGGATGTGGCCAAACGGCGGCAGGCCATAGACCATCTGGTACAGGATGCAGCCCAGGCTCCACACGTCGCTGGGCTTGCCCAGCTTCATGACCCGGGGCGCGCCCCTGTGGCCGGCGCTCGGCAGGAACATGCCGCGGCCGTTGTGGTTGGCCGTGAAGGCGTACTGCTGGGCGTCCATCAGCGACTCTGGCGACATGTAGCTGGGCGTGCCGACCTGCGTCTCGCGGTGCACGTTGACCGTCTCGTCGGTCTGGATGGCGTTGGCGATGCCAAAGTCGATCAGCTTCAGCCGGCCCTGCACCAGCACAAAGTTGGCCGGCTTCAGGTCCGAGTGCACAATGTCGTGTGCGTGCACCGCCTGCAGGCACTCCAGCATCTCCTTCCAGTAGAAGCGCACAAAGACGGGGTCCAGCCGCGCGCCCTCGCGGCTCTGGCGCACCCGCAGGAGCGAGTTCAGGTCCATCTCGCCCAGTTCCATGAGCTGGTCCACGTGTCAGCATGCGAACAGGGCCGGCGCCAGAGGCAAACACCGGCGCAGAACTCACCAGGCTCAGCATCTGCTTCTCCTTGTTCATCTCAAAGTCGAACAGCTGGATCACGCGGTCCACGCCGGCCAGCTTCTTCAGCAGGTCGATCTCGCCCATGTATCCGCGGATCGTCGACTCGTCCGCGTTCTCCAGCGACACCCGCTTCATCGCAAACATCTTGCCGTTCTCCGCCGTGACCTTGTACACCTTTGCGCTGCCGCCGCGGCCGATGCAGTCGACCCGCTGGTACGACCGCCCGTTGACCTTGAGTAGGATCCGCGGCTTCTTGTTCGCCTGCGCCGTCGCTGCCGGGCCGGCCGTGGCTGCTGTTGCCGTCTCTAGAACCGTCATCTTCGGCGGTGGCGGTGGTGCCGGACGATGCGGCGTGTTGCGGCTGATGGAGGCGAGTATTTTCCGGTCCGGCGACAGGGCTGGCAGCCGTGCCGCTTCTGCCGCAGCGGACGCCTTGGCCGGCATCGGCACCGGCACCGGCATCGGCATCGGCATCGGCATCTTGGCCTCTGCCAGGTGCAGCGCCGGAAGCAGCGCCTTGTCGCCGTTCCGCCCCTTGTCGTCGTCACGTGACTGCGCCAAGAGAGGCTTTGGAATATGCATGTTCATGTTGTGTAGCAGCTCGTTCTCCTTGTCGTGTGTGGACGCCACGGCCGGACGGTGAGCCGAGACGGGCACGGCGCGCATGCCCACAGCCTCGTCTGATCCCGAGAGCCGCCGCTGCTGTCGTCCCTGCTCCTGTTCCTGGCGATGCCGCTGCCTCTCGGCCTCTTCTGCGTCGCGCTGCTGCAACAGCATGTCGATCTTTGGCGAGTAGCCCCGCAGACTGTTTGCGCGCTGGACCAACGAGCTTCTGGCACTCACAGGACTGCCCGTCGCGGCAGCATAGTCGCGGCCGTAGTGGTCGAAATACGCCTGTCCGGCACCAGCAACGTCCGCGTCCCGGCCATCCGCCGCGCCGCCGTCGTCTCCTCGCCCGGACGTCATGGCGTCGCCGCCGTGGTGCGGCAGCATGCCGTCGGGGCTGTTGCCGTCGCCGTCCTCTTCGCTCTGCCGCCGCCGTCCTCGCCGTGCAGGGCCGCTGAGAAACCCGCCGCCCAGCGCCTTGCCCATGCGCTTGATCCGGATCGAGCTCTGCAGCGCCTGCTGGTCCACATCGCGGTTGCCGCTGTGCGACATGCCGCTTCCACCCGAGGCAGCATATTGGGAACCGCTGCCCGTCTGTGGCCGGCCTGCCGTTGCCGGCGCTTCGTCGTGGCCCGGCTCGGAGTCGCTCTGCTGGCCAGACTCTGTCCGTCTCGACAGAAGCAGCGCAGACGACGACGCTGACAGACGCGCACGGCTGCTTCGGCCTGCAGAGCCTACCGCGATCTGCACCCTTCTCACGCTGGACGCTGGCGTATTGATGCCTTCTGCCGAGACCCCCGACGATGTCGCTGCCGTTATTATTGGCTGCGATGCAGCAGCAGCAGCAGATTCTATATCGGCAGAGAACGACGAGGAAAGCACAGCGCCCGCCAGGACGCCAAGAGGTGCTGCTGCCAGATCTGCCGCATGGATGCTGCTGCTGCTGTTGTTGCTGTTGCTGCTGCTGCTGCTGTTGCTGCTGCTGCTGACAGCCCGCTCGTCGGCCTTCTCGCTCGACGGCGCAGCCCACCGGCTGTGCTTTGACGCCGACAGCGACCGTCGAAGCGGCGGCTGGGCCACGATGCCGTTGGCCGGTGTGGCCGCGCTGAGCCGGACAACACGCTTCCTCGGCACCGGGCTGCTGTCTTGCTGACGCGACTGGGGCGACGCCGGCCGCGAGGACGACGACGACGACGGCACAGCTGCCGCCGCTCCGGACGCTCCGCCAGTCTGATAGCTGGTGGACCGCACATGCCTTCGTGTCTGCCGCACGCTGGGCCGATCTGCCGACTGCTGGTGCGGCTCGCTCTCGCCCGTCGTGCTCGAGGAGGTCGACCGGTTCAGCGCACTCCGTCTCCGCGTTGCCATTGCCGGCCCTGGCGCATTGGACGCTGCCGCGGCCGCGGCCGCTGCGGCCGCAATGCTGGCTGGCCGGTCGTCCGATGCGGAGCCGCCGTCGCCCAGGAGTGCCTTGGTGAGAGCGCTGAGCTTCATAGGAATAGGCATCTCGTCATCTGAGCTGTCGTGCAGCGTTGAATACTGCTGTGCCTGTTGTGCCGCGTCGACGTCGACACCGCTGCTGCCTGCTGCAGAGGCGCTTCTCCTCGAGCCGGTCGCTGACGCCGTCGGGGCCGTCGCTGTTGGGCCCATCTGCGATCGCGAGGGAGGACGCCGCAATGCTTGTCGTGCCGATGTCCGCCGGCCGAGGGACGTGAAATGGCTTCCCTGGCCAAGCGGCGTCGGCGACACCGACGTCATGGTGGCTCCTATATTCTATACTGTTGCGTGGCCCGCTGTGCCTGTCCGTGTTGCCGTTACCGTCGCTATGTCTGGCTGCGGGCGTTGGGCACTGTTGTTGTTTATATCGACAGAGAGATGGTATAGGGCAAAAAAAAGAAAAATAGGGATATATTCGACGCTCGTAGAGACGCGCGTGGCTACCGCAACAAGACAGCTGCAGGCTCCACGAATTAATGAGGTAGAGGGGAGGGAAAATCTAAGAAAAAGACGATCAGGTGCAGCGCTTTTCACGATTTTCGTGGAGATGCCCGTCTTTCTGCCAAACGCTGCAGTGGCATTTATTTTGGAATGCAACCTTCACGACCCGTTTTATTTTGAAAGACCATCCTGAGCCAATCAGCGCGTCGGTACCGTTGCCGGGAGCAACATCGTGCAGAATTGTGGGGCGCGCGTAAATTGGGCGCATCCCGAGTCCTAGAATGTCACGTGCTGTGAAAGGTGTGGAGTGCTACTTTATGTCATGCATATAATCTGCAGTTTGTCGGTTTCCACTTTTATGTTGATTGTTTGACTATGCGAGATATGCACTTTTCCGACACCAAGACGGCCAGGACGTCCATCGGTTCTACCAATAACGCCCGTCCCTATAAACCCATTCAGGCAGATATGCCCGCCGTCCGTGAATACTATAGAATCCTCACACTGCCAATGCAGCGCAAGCTGCCCGCTCCTAGTTGTCATCATCGGTGCACGCGACTGCGCAGTACAACCGTTTAGTCGAAGAGACCGAAGCCCATGTCGTCGTCGGACTCCTCCTTCTCTGTAGGCGAGAGCCGCGGGTTAGCAACGCGTCCATGTTGGGGAGTGCAGGAAGCCTTTGATTTCAGCCAGTACGTACCCTCCTCCTTGGCCTCCTCCTTGGCCTCCTCGGCGGCAGCGCCGCCAGCGGCAGCAGCACCGCTGGCAGCAGCAGCACCGCTGCCGCCAGACGGAACGGATGCCAGCTTGGAGTTGCCCTCGGTGATCAGCTGTGCCATGTCAGCACGGGTTCAGAAAACGATCCATTTTGCGCAGTCTTCTGGATTGCAGGGCCGGTCGGATTCGTACCTCGTTGATGTCCTTGCCCTTCAGCTCGGAAATCAGCTTCGACAGGCGCTCAGAGTCGGTCTCAATGCCGACGGACTCCAGGACTTGCTCGACATCCTTGGCAGACGGCGAGGTGTTGCCGCCGATGCTGAGGAGGAGGTAGGCTGCGAGGTACTTCATTTTGACGCTGCCGGAAATCTGTCAGTTTCCGACTGTTCTCTCCAGTTGCCGCGCAGAGCTGCCACCTACATTTGTTTCTATGAACTTGAAGAACACGAGATTTCAATCAGTTTAACCGCAGTGTTGTGGCGGAGACTGAATCTTCGAGTCCGATAGAGTTGCTGGGGTGTGATTTTTCGGAATGGTGTAAGAGCAAAAAAAAAAATAGAGGGGACCAAAATCTTTGGTTTTGGCCACACGAAAAGAAGCCCTAAGGACCCTAAGTGGTCATGTGATAAATATATGGGGCGCCGTCAGCTAAGATACATTATGCACCAGAACTCGGATAACCAAATATGCGCCTATGGCAGTAGACGCACGCATATTTGTATACCGCCAATGCTCTCGACTTTCTTCACGTGTTGGGAATATTAAAGAGCTGCACGCCTTACCATGAAATACTTTCTTTGTGATTCTATTCGGCCACGGCACGCTTTCATCGCCAGTCTGCCTTCTCGCCCCCCGACCAATACTTTGCACCAATCCGCGATAACCGCCTTCGTTGCCGAGCGCTAAGCAGTTATAGGGGCCAGTCACGCGTCAGGTGTTGATATCGGCCGGCAAATATACCGTTGAGGTTCTTTATGTCCAAACTTTACCATCCACCACCCGACCTCGACAGTCGTTTCCTGAGCCACGTGTCTCTGCTGTGCCCATTCTCATCTCATCTCATCCCCCTTTTCTTCAAACCTCTGTCAACTAAATCCGCCTTTGCCTTCTACCCAAGGTAGACCAGCCTCCCTGCCCGACTTCACTGCACGATCACGACGACAACCTCCGTTGCACCCCACCCGGGCCTCTTCAAATGAGTTCTCCAACTTGTCTCCGAACAGACCTGTGATCTGTGCCCGAAAGCCGGCTTATTCCATATCTCTTCGGCCTCGCGGTAACCTCTGTCCGCTCACGATGGTAAGATCCGTTTGCTCTACCGTTCGTTTGTTTCCGTGCTTGGAATGGTCGGCTAACAGTTCGTTTCGCACAGCAGATTGGTGACTTGCTTGCCCAGATCACCGGCGATGGCGATGCCGGCTCCACGACATGCCCATCCCAGCCGCCGAAACGCAAAGCCGGCGACGATCTCTCCCACCCGCCGGCTTCCAAAGCACCACGGATGGCCTCCGCAGGAGGCGACAGCAGTAGCAGATACGAACAAAACACCAGACCCTCGATATCACGTGGACCCCCTGATCTACGTACGAAGGCTTCGACCCCAACATCACCACACGCTACGGAAACGTACCGCGGCCGACCAGCCGCTGCTGTATCCAGCTCAGCAAAACCTGCCCCCCCACCTGGAAAATCTTTCAACACACCGTCGCGGCATGGAGCCACGGCATCGCAGCTGACGTCGGCAGCGAACAGGAGCAGAGGGCCTGTTCCGACAGTGCTGAACGGCACCAAATCGGACTCGGCCGCCGGCTCCTCGTCCTCCAAGGTAGCACCCAAGAAGGGATCCTACCTTGAAATCATGGAGCGAGCGAAGGCGGCCCAGGCGGCGATGGGCCAGGTGGGGAAAATCCAACACAAGCCACTGGAGAAAGGGCCAACCAAGAGGGAGCGTATGGTCGTCCAGGCGGAAGAGGCTCGACTGGTCAAGGGCAGAAATGGGAAGGCGATGGGCGGCAAACGGCCGAGTACGGCACGGCCGAGTGTGACACGGTCACTTGGCAGCAGCAAGCCCTCGGTAGGGCCACGGGAGTCGCGAGGTGGACCAAACCGGCGTCCCACGGACAACACCACACAGACAGGGAAGGCTTCAGCCCCCGCCCGCGGCCGTAGCGAACCGGCCAGCCGCAAGTCGGCCCCGGCGAAAGAGGACAAGCAGCCAAAGAAAGCGGCAACGGCCACAACGGGCTATCAGGGCACAGCACGACCGCGACCGAACTCGTCCACCTCGGCGACAGTATCCCGGTCGGATGCTGGCGCGGGCGATGCGCGGTCCGGCTACCACGCGGCAAACCGAGCCCGGGTGCCCTTTGGTGGACCACGACGATCGCGCTACGACGAGGAGATGGACGAGGAGATGGACGACTTTATCGAGTACGATGACGAGGAGGATGTTGGGGGCCCAGAGCGCAGAGGCCGTGGCTGGGCATCTGATGAAGACGATGGCTTCGAGGACGAGTCGGATATGGAAGCCGGAATATCAGACATTGATGAAGAGGAGCATCTCGCCGAGCGCGTGGCGCGGCTCGAAGACGCCCAGCAAGAAGCGCTAGAGCGGAAGCTGAAGGCCGAGAAGGAACAGCGGAAGCGGCAGGCGGCAGCAGGGCAGAACTATCGGAGGAACAGCGGCAGCGGACTGCTACGCCGATAACAGCCGGAATGACAGCCACATTAGTAATAGATCGTTGCTCATTCGAGTGCGGCTCTGGGCAGTAGGGAGCGTTCTGGACCCTTCTAGATACGGCAGCAAGCGGTCTCACGACAGTTGCGTATTTATCCTTTTTTTTCCTTTCGGGTTTCCGGCCGCAACATACCGTAGCATTAAGCGTCACAAGTTTTCATGGTTCGGATTCGCCTCTTTCGCTAACTGCCTCCGTGGCTATTGTCAGATATCCCGGGTTGGCCATCATACCAATATAGTCAGGAACAAATAAACGTCGAGACATTGCTTCCGTGCAATCAAAGGTTGCAGACTCCTCTGGCCTTCCTCTTGCCCGTGTTCACCGTCAAATTAACGTATTCTCTCACGTGAAAAAGCATTCTCAACCAGTAAAGGATTTTCAAGTGCCGTACAATACCAGCCAAAGCAGAAACACCGATATCCCAGGACTGACACTGCCAGTTTATGTGGACAGACAACAATAGTTGAAACAGAAAGGGCAGAAACAAGAAGGAAGAGAAACGAAAACGTAGAAAACACGACAACCTCCCTCTCAACAGAAACTGTATATAGTAGCAGCAGAGCCACGCGTGCACACTCCTCCGGAAAACCCTGCCAGTGCGGAGGGGAAACTATAGATCGCTTGACTTGACGCCCGTGTTGCCAAACCCGCTCAGATTCCACCCTTGGTATTGCACCGTCGGCGCTGAGCTCGACGCGTTGAGCGGTGCAGGCAGGAGGCTCGATGGCGGCTGCTTAGGCAGGCTGTGCGCCTGCTGCCCTTGTTCGGGGTCTTCCTCTGGGGGCTGCTGCGACATCGGCTGCACCGGAGGGGACTCTGGAGCTGGGGATCCTACCGAGTTGGAAGACGCGTGCGCGGCGGAAGGCTCCAACACGCAGTCTTTCATGATGCCTTTCTCCTTAAGATATTGCAACGTCTTGACAATTGTGAGGTCCTCCTGGTCCTTGTCGTTGAGGATCAGCCGCTGCTGCAGCGTCATGCGCCCTCCGTTCCGCTCCCGCTCCTGCAGCGCAGCCTGACGCACTGCCGGGTCATGGACGAAGCGGCACTTGCCCTTCTTTCCACATGTGCCCCCGGTGGAGTAGTACTTGCAGTGCTTGGAGTGGTCGGCTCTCCTGGGCGCCGGTGGCATCGCTTCGCTTCGGATCGGCATGGCCTCGGGTGCTTCGTCATCCGACTTTGAATCCGAAGAGGCGTCTGACGACTCGCCGTCCACGCCGCGCATCTCATCGCCCTCGTCCTGCTGCTCGCGCTTTCGCTTGATGCTTGATTCCACCTTCTCCAGCTGTTTCCTCAGTTTCTCCGCCTTCTGCTGCTGGCGTTCCAATGCAGTCAAGCTCGGCGCGCCGTTCTTGCCGCTGGCACCGCCGCCGCCGCCGCCGCCTGTCCTGTTCGCCTTGTCTCCGTCTCCCAAGCCGTTGAGCCTGGCCACGGCACGCGCCTGGGTAGGGAAATTCTTCCTGCGCTGCTCAATCCAAGCGGCAATATCGGTGGGACTAAGCGGTATCTGCGTAAGTAGGGCAGAAGACAACCAAATATAAAGAGGAGAGGAGTGTCAGAGTGGGATATGGTGATATCATACTTAGGAGCATCAGGACCGATCATTTCAACCAGCTTGGCTTCTTCGTCCGCGTCTTCTTCCTCAGACTCCTCCCCGGGCGTCAGCCCGAGGGTGTTAGTCTTCCGCTTCTTCTTCTTGCCAGCAGACGCAGCATCAGGCTTCTGATGGTGTTGGGAAGGGGCTGCCTTGACGGGACCACCACTGATCTTCTTGTGACGCATCTTGTCGCCACCGAAGTTTGGGCGGCCGCCTCGGTACGAGGTGTTTTGATACCCACCTCGCCCGTATTGTCGACCGTTCTGATTGTAATACGGGTCATAGTTCGGCACGCCAGCTGTGGGTGCTGGCCCGGCGGGCGGATATGCTTGATATGGCCCTGGTGCATAGCCGCTCGGCCTATGGGGGGGAACTGGGCTACTTTGAGCTTGCCTGTACGGCGGCGGCTGCTGGTAGCTATTGCTCACTGGAGCTGTATGACTTGGGCCCTGCAGACCACTCTCAAAGCCGATGCGAATTGGAGGCCCCATCATCTGTGCCTTGCCACCACGTTCGTGATGATGGCCACCTCCTCTGCCTCTGCCGCTGCCGCTGCCATTGTAGTGTCCACTATGTCCAACGCTCTGTTGGCCATGAGATGGCGGGCCCCACTGTTGGGTAGGGTGACCGTTTGGAGGCTGGGAGGGATGTGGATACTGCTGCTGTCCGTATGGCTGCTGCGAACTAGTAGAAGGTGCATATGGAGGCTGCTGGCTATAGGACGAAGGGCCTGGCGGCGCTTGGTGGTGCACAGGGGCCAGGCTCTGCTGATGCTGCTGATACATCTGCGGTGCGTAGCTCCCGTGGTAGTTCTGCGGAGGGAGCGGGTTGTGCGCCGGCTGATGCTGTTGTGAATGGCCCTGGGCCGCCGGATCGGGGGCCCATTGCTGGTGGTGAGGCGGGTATGGGCCATGCTGAGGCGGGGCAGTACTGTAGTGGCTTTGCTGGCCATAAGCTTGTGCTGTCTGAGAATTGTACGCATATCCAGAGGTGGCTTGGTATTCACCGCTGCGGCCACTGGAATGGTGCGCTCCACCACGCCCACCACGGGTGTGCTGAGGTCCGTGTTGATATGCTGGCTGGTACTGGCCGTAGCCACCAGACGGCTGAGACGGAGGTGGAGGAGGTGGCGGTGGACCGTAACCGTAGGTAGCCATTTTGACGTGTCAATGCAGATGCAGGGAAACAACGGTAAAGAGACGAGGATAAAAGGTCGCTAACCGAGGACAACGTGATGCCCTAGATGAGTCTGACGGTACCCGTGAAAGGGAAGAAGAAAAAAAACGCGACTTTTCGTCTCTTTAGCAAGTCGAGGTGGTCCTCGAGTGCTGTTAAGGGTAATAAGAAGTCTGCTGGAAGCAGCAAGATAAACACCGGTGAAGGTGTCTGGGCGTTTGAGAAACAGTAGAGACAACAGTGCAAGGGGAGGGGCAAGCCAAGAAACTTCAAAACTCTAGGCAGTAAACGAGAAGGAAAGAAAAGGGTAAACAGCAACACCAGGAACCCGGCAAAAGTTGGAAGGAAAAGCAAGGTAAGACAGGAAAGTGCTGTCGATCGCCGACGTGGAGGGAGAAAAGACAATAGAATAGGAGACTATTTATCGGAGTATGGTCAGACAGCTGCAGTGAACAAAAGGGAGGGGCGTTGTGGCAGCTTGCGTTTCGCAACAGGAGAGAAAGGCGGAGCGGACCAGATCTGAGGTTTTCCGGAATTCATGTATGGGCATGAGAAACATTTCAGTGGAAAATTAATGATGCTAGCTAATCTGAGAGTAGAAGGCGGACAGATGAGTCATGTGACTATTTGGCAGAATTGTTGAGATTGGCATTTTTTCTACGACGCAAGATCGAGCTTGCCATTCGCTCTCTCGTTTTGGGTGAAGACTGGCTATCCTGCATATCTGGTTTTCCATACTCCGTTTTCAGGTGCTCTTCCACCATGTTTATCCTTGTGAGTGCAGATGTTCGGGCCATGGCCGTGCAAAGATAAGTCTACGAGCTAATGTGAGTAGGCCAAGATTGCCGATCTTGTAAGGATCGAACCAAACGACTTTTCTAAGAAGAGCATCCAAGCCATTGAAGATAACATCAACTCCAAGTATGCAAATAAGGTAAATTTGGCGTACCATCTTTGGTCCTGGTTTAGTCTTACTAAAAATGTACTCTTCTATAGATTATCCAGAAAATTGGTCTTTGCATCTGCCTGTACGATCTCTTGTGGACTTCCGAAGGTCTGATAGGTCATGGCGATGGCTACGTCAATGTCAACGGTAGGCCCAGCACCCATTCCAGGCATTCGTATACTCGGCTAATAATGAAAGTGGAATTTCGCATCGTGGTTTTCCGCCCCTTTAAAGGCGAAGTGATGTTTGCCCGTATCAGCAGCTGCAGCCCCAATGGGATTCATTGTAAGTTGCACGGCTTTCGCCAAGGTGCACTGCCTACATTATCATCTGACACCTCGCAGTGCGGACGGACTTTTTTGATGACATTCTCATTCCATACGATGAGCTGCCAGACGAGGCAGAGTAGTAAGACATATAGCCCCGGCTTACTAAAGCAACTGAAAGAGACTGACAGAGCCTTGCAGTGACATGAACCAACAGCTATGGGTGTGGAACATTGAGGGCCAAAGGATGTTTTATGACTTGCACGAGATGGTGCGGTTCCGTGTCATTGACGAAGAGTGGCACGACCAGACACCGACGAAGCCAATAGAACGAGGCGAGGAGCCAGAGGAGCACCGCAACCCGCCATACATGATCCAGGGGAGTATGAAAGACCCCGGGCTTGGCGTCTGTATTTGGTGGGACGAGTGAGCCAGAAGGAGAACGAAGTAATGCCATCCAAACAGTGTTTGGTTCGAGAAGAAAACCAACTGGGAACCAGTTACAATTCGTCACCGCCTCTATCCTGTTCTATCTATCATATCCTTTGAGGGAAGGAGGGGCTGGATATCTCAAGACAAAGTCACAACTTTGCGGCGGTATCGAGAAGTCGCTGTTCAACATTGTCAAGAACGGAATAGTGCTCGACGACAGCAATGTTCTCGATCTCGGCAAGAAACTGCTTGTCTGGGTCCACGCCAGGACCGAACATTTGAGGTGCTTGAGGACCCATCTGGCCCATTTGCTGAGCCATTTGGTTGGCGGCTGGGTCTGTCAGAAAATGAAGAAAGAACCGAAGAACAAGGAGACGATTGCGGGAAGTCCGGGATGGGGGCGGAAGTGAGATTTACCATTATCGTTACCAAGGAGGAAGTTGAAAACAGACTGCAGGCCAAAAATACACAGGAAGTACCAGCTGATGCTAGACATCCACCGGGGGTCCATGTCTTTGGTGGCAACACCAGCCTGGAGCATGCTCTTGAACTTGATGGTCAATGGGAAGGGTAGTTTCACTGAAGACTTATCGTTAGCTATCCGGAAAAGAAGACGCTCGGGATATTTTCAGATTTGGAAGACGCAACTGATCACGTAGCCGCTGAAAAATGCATTGATCCAGCTCATAATGAGCGTGTTGGGAATGATCATAGCCATGTTGCCCTTCATCATGCCCATCATGCCGTCCATAGCATTCGGATCAGTCATGGGATTTGGCGGCGCCTGGCCACGGTTCTCGGGTGCTTTGAGGTAGGCTCCGGACTCGTAAGCAGCCGACAGAGCGTCTCGGCGCACACCAAAAGAACGGCGGGACAGGACATGATGGTTCGTTCGGATGTTGATACCGTGCAAAAGAGACCGCTGTTCGCGAATTGCCTTCTGCTCCAGTTTCTTTGGCGCCGTGGCCATCAAGATGCCAGCATAGTTTCGAAGGACGCCAGTTAGGATCATGACCACAGTGATGGGGAAGAGAATCCAGTACCTAGATAGATAGGGCCAGCAAGTTAGCTAAAGACACGGAGGAAACAATGAAGCGGCGACGTACAGCAGCTGCGGATCCCGGGGGATCGACTGTACAGGTACCTGCGCCATGGTTAAGAGAAGGAAGAGCGATAGACTAGAGAACAAAATGCGAAACTGCGGGATGGTGTGTCTATGTCGACTTTGCAACAGTGTGTTGAATTAAATTACCGGCCGTCTGTGATATGTGGCTTGTTGTGGCTGATTGGCGCTGAGCCGCAGCTGCCCTGACGTGCACTTCGCCGCGACAAGCTCCAGATAAAAGTAGCCACATTTCCACTGAGAGCTCCAACCCACGCAAACCAAATCGACAATACTTGACAGATATCTAAACAGCCACCATGGCCCAGGAAAAGATTTCTGTCTATAATTTAGCAGGTCGGTTGCTGCATGACTCCCACTGCACAATATCTGCCGCTGACAATAGCCTGCAGACCTTAAACATACTTCTGACGATGCCATCACCAACTACCTGAACTCGCTCGGCTTCGTTCAGGCGCACCACTTGACCGATGTCCGACTCGCCCTGGGATACGGCGCCTTTGCTGTAGCTGGAGCCTGCTTTTTCTGGGACTCGAAATATGGCTTTGCAGACACAAAATACTACACGGCCGCAGCTGTGCTGGTGTACATGACGCTCAATGCCGCTTTGGCCGTTTGGGTGAAGTACGTCGAGAAATCGACCATATACGTGGGCAAGTCCCCGCTCAGCAGCGAGATAGTACGTCTTCTTGAATTGTCCCCATGGCCATTTCTTCCCCGTCTGTCACCCTCACTCACCCGTCAGGTCTCCATCTCCACCGCCGTCGACAAGTATACGCCCATTTACAACGTCACCGTCACCACGCAGAATGCTTCCAAGGGCGCACAATCCCAGACCACGCACTTCGCCCGCGCCTTCTCTGAGTGGTTCGATGGTGCTGGTCGCTTTATTTCCTCGCCCTTCCAGGTCCTATTTGCTTCCCAGGTAGCAGCAATTGGCCGCGTGGACACGAAACGGGCTTCCGCCGCACAACCTGACGTTGGCGCCACTTACGATGACGAGACGCTGAATCTGCTGGCCGCTGCGAGCGAGACAAGCCAGACAAGCAAGACACACAAGAAAACGTCCGACAGCCGAGCAGACGACGATGCTGAAATAAACACGGCAATTGCAACTGGCAGCCGTATCAGCGGCAGCAGCCAGAAGAAGGAGAGCAGCCGCAGCAGCAGCAGCAGCAGCAGCCAGAAGAAAACGAGCAGCAGCAGCAGCAGTAGCAGTAGCAGCAGCCAGAAGAAAGTGAGCAAGCGACGGAAAGCATAGGTCATTGGCCAATAGCCACCCATGTTCATGTCTTTTGTTGTGTGTGGTCCTGGTAGGATTTTACTCCTTGTATATATAAGTCTCATGGCGTACCGCGATCGTAATTGCTGTTACGGTTTAAAATGGATAAAGGATAACGGTGCTGGCGCATATATTCGTTCGTTTCATCTTTTCCGCAGATGCAAACAATTCGGCCGTGGCATCTAATAACTAGATTGCGCCATGATGTATTTCCAGTGACCCTATCCTATGTATAGATGTTCAAAGCACCATGTTTACAAGCACCCCCCCTCCCCAAACTCCTGCACCACTTCCCAAGTATACACAAACTATCTAGAGAACTGCATGAAGACTTATAACGGTACCTTGGTCCAGCTTTCGCGCGCCAGTTGCGCTGCTTCGCGAATCTCTCTCACTCTGTCACCACATGCTGCGGACAGTGCCCGTGAAAGCTGGGGGCCATATGTCAGGAGGAGGCCCTCTTCGAATTGCGTGGGTAAGTATGCCACCAGTCTTAAAGCTTGCTTGCGACAGCCAGGAGGCGGGACATCTCGTTGGGGCGGCGAAGCCTTTCCGACAGACTTTGCAGCTGCTGAAATCGCCACCGCCGGACGACCCGTTCCAAAAACATCGATGGACGCATCAACCAGCGTCTTCAGGTGGCCCTGCAGTGTTTTTGGTCGGTTCTCCAGTATGACATACAGCACCCGCAGTGTCATGCTAACATCTGCCCATCTCGGTAGAGTCGTCATAGCTGCGACAAGAATGCGCACGAGCGGATCTTCCACATCGTCTTCATACACAGAGAAGGGCATGTGCCGCACGAGAGAAATGATGGCAATGGTGTTGACAGAGGACTCGCTTTCCGAAGGTGCGTCTAGGCCGACTTGCGAAGCCGACTCAGAGGACTGCCGCTTTGGAAATGCAAGGGGCAGCAGCTTCTTGACCGTCTGGCCATACACCCACTGCCTGTATATGGACTTGACGGTGGCATGATTGTCGAGTGCCAGGCAATCGATGTTGGTAGATGCCAGCAGGCCCAGGGAACGAGCCATCTGCTCGCCACTGCGGCTCGATGCGTGCTTTGCCGGAGTACAGGCCAGCAAGGTTGCCAGTTCTTTGGCATCCTTGTCTAGCCAAGCAAAGGCGCCTGCAGCAATAGCTACCAGACGCCCGAACTGGTCGGGTGTTAAGAGAGGACTGCTCCCGCTACCGCTAGAGGTCAGTCTGCCCTTTACAGCCTCTACAGTTTTCTGCCACTTAGCCAGGTTTCCCTGGCACGAGCCAGCGCTGGAAGAGTACTTGTTGGACATAATTGTCGCTATTCCGTTGCGCACATGCTTTATCCGCTGTGGAAGGCTGTCCAGAACATCGAAGTCTTCCAGGAGGCTCTGAGGACATACAGAGATATCGGCCTATTACGACGTTAGCGGATACAATGCCAGTTCAGGTGTTTGGTAGCTTACAAGGCGTGCCACACTTAGCGGTCGCAGGCCGCGGAAAATGCCTAGAGACAGAACGTCGGCCCGGCCGCCCTGACGCTCATGGAAAATTGACGTCTTGACGTATCCAGGGTGGAACAAGCTGAACGGAGCCTCATAGAGTCTTTCCTTGGTTTGTTCCTCGACGTCAAAGTCGCGAATAACAAATGTGGCCATGCTCGACAGCTGGTGCAGGTAAAGATCCTGATCGTCCAGACTCGAGGTGAGGTCAAAGTCCACACTGAGTTCAATGTCATCCGCAACGTGTGCAGTCGCCCGTAAGTATAGCTGCCGAACAATAGATGTAGCCTCTTTCAGATATGCAAGGAAAACAGGGCCGAGTGCAAGGGGGGTGTCTGACCCTGCCGTGGCGGTTTCCGCAGTCATCTCCTTCCGTGAGGGAACTCCTTTTTGCGCAAAGGCATCCCGTACGTTGAGTATCGAGCTATAAATGCCAGTCAGAACTGCATTAGCGAGCGAGAACGATGCTTTCTCGTTCAGGAGCCATTCAAGGATAACATGAAGCGCCTGTGTTATTGTCAAAAAGTGACAGAGCCGGGTTTTCTGCAAGACGACTGTCGGTATAATTGAACAGCCTATGAAAGCCAGGCGAGATAGTGTGTCCTTGAGTCCTTCGAGATCGGCCTGAGACACTGTCTGTAAAGGCGCACTCTTGATCGAGGAGGCAATCCTGCCGACGAGGTATTCGAACCCTTCAGGATAGACCAGAGTGGCCATTTTCAAGGCTAGCATTGCCTCGTGGGCTAGTTCTTGAAAGTTATCTGGCGTTGGGGTCGTCTCCCAAGAAAACGGGTATTGAGTTCGAGAGGCAAGTGTTGTAAAGATCTCCATACACTGGTGTGGACTGCAAAGTAACGGTCCCGTCGTGTTTTCGTTAGATGGTCCCCGCTGGCCTACTAGTTCGGCAAGTCCATTCATGATTTGGGCTAGAACGATGGGGTCCTGACCCTGATTGTCAGTCTGGCTGGCGGCATCAAAATCCTGTTTAGGGCTCTTCCACAAGTTTAGATAGACGCCATCCAACAGTCCCAGTATTGCGGTATCATGGTTGTGGAACTCCTCCAGGCTCGCCTTTGCCGAAACGCTATTCGTTTTCTCTTCGCTGTTGACGAGGCCCTGGCGTGTACGCAGAACGTCACCCAAAAAAGCTAGGAGGTCACGGGTGTGAGGCGCCGTCTTGGCCCTGAGCAGGTTTTGCTTCACAGACGTAAGAATAGGCGCAATGGAAAGGTTGAAAGACCGCCGGCCGCCTCTTAAGGTACTGGTCAGAAGCTGGCCCGCTTGCTTTGTGTAGGTCGGATTTGCCAGGTCGTTGATGCAGTCGGCCAAGACGAGACCCACAAAGTCCTTAGCATATACAACATCCAGGACCTCAATAGACGTTCCATTGAGCCTTGCCGAGATAGCCTGGATCACACGGAGCGTCCAGTCAGTTGTTTCCGGCACCTCGCCATGGCGAACTTCGAACTTCAGCGAGTTCCAGATTCGACTACTGTGTGGAGCCAGGTTCTGAGCTGGACGAGCAAAGGTCTCCACGCAAGTACATATAGTTCTCAAAATGTCCACCTGTAGGCTTGGTGAGCGAGGCCCGGTGACAGAGGGGGGCCGAACTCTGCAAGCTTGGGAACATTAAATACCTTGACAGATACAGTGAGAGCATCACCCTGGTCCAGCCGTTGGAGTAGAAAGTCGAAAACAGAACCTGCGACAGAGGAGCTGGCTGCGAAACAGGCTCGCAAAGCAGTCTTGAGATCATCGACGGTGGTGCCTGCAGGTGTAGCAGCCGACCTCATAGAAATGGGGAAATAGTCCGAGACTGCCTTGAAGACCTCTTCTGCCACATCGGTAGACATCTGCTCGTAGCTCTCCAGCACCATTTCCAGTATCGCAAACCACCGCAAGAGGTTGTCTGGATCACGCTCGTGGCGGCAAAGCTGCAGCAGATCGACCAGGAAGCCACACGAAGCACCATAGTCTTGCTGTAATTCTCCGAGGACCGCCTTGTCCCCAAGCAGGCGGGTCACCAGATCGTAGATTGCTAGGCGCGTGGGAGCAGCCTGGAGACGGAAGTCGTCGCCCAGTTTTGTCACGTGATTCACAATAGCCGAGGCCATGGAGGGCCGAAAGTGTGCCATGGAGCATAAGCAACGTAAGGCGGTGGCAGCGGCAAGGATGCCAGCCTTGTGGTCTATCGCAAACATGGCGCCGAAGAATGCAATGAGGTGTTCAACTAAACAGTCTGCCGTCAGAGAAATTCACGGTCTGGAAGGGCACGGCAGCGCTGTGAAAGTAGACTCACCCTGCTCGACTCGCAAGACATCATTGTCGAGGACTTCTAGGGTGGCAGCCAAGAATCCCAGTGCTGTTCCCAGAGCAGACATCAGCAAATACGATTCGACCTTTTGTATCTGCCATGACGGACCAACACACCTTTTGCCCGCGCAATAACGTCGCCGTCGGCTTCATCGTCACCACTTGCGCTTCCACCCGGCATCCATGGGTTGATCGACTGTGCCCAGTTTAGGATGGCGGCACTTTTTCGCGGTGCCCTCTTTATGCCTGTTCTATTAGAAAAGGGGTGCTTTGCAAGCAAACTTGGGAGTCACATCATCAAAAACGCACCCTCCGCAGCCTCGCTAGCCAGCTGCCTCTGCTCGCTGTTATCATCAGCCAGCACGTACCGTGTGGCTAATGCTGTGAAGTCGGCCATGGCTGCCCACTGTTTAGGCGTCGGTATGGCCCTCTGCTTGTCAGCGGCAGGCTTCTTCTGATACAGGCTCTCGCAGTGCGGATATTCTCATGAAAACGTAACAGAGCCTCGGTGTATGTGCATAATTTTCTACGAGATTTCCTATAGGACTAGGACTATGACGAGTATCTCGCCTAGCAAACTAGCTGAGCAGATACTTGTTATCGATAAGCATCAGTTGCGGTGGGGGAGGGGCCAATCGAGAGGTGGAGGGGCAAATTTTTATTTCAGTGACAAAAAGTCTCCACAGTCGGGGACGTTCTAGCGGCCTTCACGCAAAGGCTCTCTCAGAGCCACTCTAGTTGTCTCAGCTAATTTTTCATTGCTTGTACGTTTTTTTTCCCGCTCGGGTCTAATTTTTCTGGGACCTCTTCCTGGCTTCTTTTTCTTTTTTCTGAAATGCCGTCCCGTCGTGTTAAAGAAAGGGTGACAGAATATGATGAGTTCAGAACATCCTGAAATTTGGTTCTTCTGTTGCCGTTAAGAGCTACTACCATTTGGCGAAACTCTTGAGCTCAGCAGCTTCTTGCCTTGCGACTGTAGCCCAAAGGTACGATGGCTTTCGCGTGAACTCACTTGAGCCGTCCCATCTCGCGAGTATTGTCATTGGCAACTGACACCAGGGCCCTAGCTCACAATGGCCTCCGCAACTATCCCAAAGACCTGTAAGGTCATTCTGGCCGATTCTATTGCCAAGAATCTCCTCGTCGAGGTGCACTACCTGCTCCAGGAAGTTCAGAAGGCCCAGGGTATCGACCGCCAGCTATGTCTGGCTGCCTTCTTGGCCAACAACGATCCTGCCGCTGTCAAGTACGCAGAGTGGTCGCAGAAGACCTGCCAGGAGAAGTACGTCTTCGCTGTGGTCAATCTGCATTATGGCTCCTGACTGACAACCCCCAAGTGGCTTCGCCTTCCAGCTTTACCGTGTCGACAACCAAGCACTAGAGGAAGAGATCAGCCGCGCCAATGCCGACAACTCGATTGACGGTATCATTGTATACTATCCCATCTTTCCCGGCAACCCGACCCACGACCGGTACATCCAGGAGACCGTCTCCCTGACCAAGGACGTCGAGGGCCTCTGCCATCGCTATCTCTACAACATGTATCACAACGTCCGCTTCCTTGACCCTCCTACCAATCAGCTCAAGTCTATCCTTCCGTGCACGCCACTGGCCGTAGTCAAGATCCTGGAGCATCTGCACGTGTACAACACTGTCATCCCCTACGGCAACCGCCTATATGGCAAGACCATCACAGTCATCAACCGCTCCGAGGTCAACGGCAGGCCTCTTGCTGCCCTCCTCGCCAACGATGGCGCCACGGTTTACTCTGTCGACCTGACAGGCGTTCAGGTGTTCACGCGCGGCCAGGGAATTCGCCAGCCGCGCCACCAAGTGCTTGACAAGCCGGCCGACTTTAAGCTCGAGAACTGCCTGCCGTTATCAGATGTTGTGATCTCGGGCGTGCCATCAGAGTCGTTCAAGGTTCCGACGGAGCTGCTGCGTGAAGGCGTGGTGTGCATCAACTTTTCGTCGTATCGCAACTTTGACGGCCCGGCAGTCAAGGAGAAGGCGTCGATCTACGTGCCGTCCGTCGGCAAGGTGACCATCGCCGTACTTCTTCGTAATCTTGTGGTACGTATAGGGCGACATGGCCTATAGCCACTCTCGTAAAACAGCATCTACTAACGTGGTTCAAACAGCGCCTTACGGTAAATCGGAAGGCTGATAAAACCGGCGCAGCTGCTGCGTAACGGGCTGAAGGTATAGCTGGGTTTTTTGTTGATAAGACTATCTATTTCCAAGTAAACGGTTAGAAAAAAGAAGATAAAAAGAGGGACAGGCCCTCTTTCGTGGAAAGAAGAGGGCACCGGTTTTGAGCATCATTACTACCGTAGATCAAGTAGAATTTCATGTGTGGCCATATACAATCTACATGTTGAGTATTACCTCTTTTCACATTGCACCATCAACTGGCAGAATTCTCGGGTCGGGACCAGAGTTGTAAGTAGAGATATATGTCATTTACCCGTTATGTATCTTACACAACATAAGTTACATCAAGATGTCGTCGCACTTAATTTTATCGTTTGTTCCATAACCTGTAGCCCAAGACCATACTGCGAATAGTTCATCGCACACACAGAAAAGTGTGGTGAGCAATCCTGGACGTCATATTATTGCAAACCCCTGGAAACCCCCATCCCTGCCAGCCGCCACAACTCCAGTCACAGCAATTTCCTCTATTGCCGCAGAGTCGACTCAGCAGGCAGGCTCGTCTCCGACTGCCGCCTCTTCTGGTCACGAGACGGGTTTGCGTAGTCGATGCGCAGCTGGCGTGTCCCGACAGTGCGCCCAGCCAAGTGCTCAAACGCCTTGGTAGCCTGGTCCACGGTGTTGAAGTCGGCGTGGGCGAAGCCACGCGGCCAGCCGGTTGAGCGGTCCACGGCGACACGCACAGACCTGACGCCCTCGAGCTCGAGGAACAGCTGGTTAAGGTCGGCATCGGTGGTCTCGTACGGCAGGTTGCCGATGTAGATGCTCGTGGTCGGCGCGCGCGTGGAGACAGCAGCAGACGTGGCCTCGGCCTGGCGGCGGGAGGTGCGCTGCTGAACCACAATGCGGCGGCCGTGCCAGAAGGAGCCGTCAGCCTCTTTCAAGGCTTTGGACATGGCGTCCTCCGTCTCGAACCAGACAAAGGCAAATCTGTCAGAAACGGGTCAGTATGCCATTTTTTGGTCACGCTCGGCAACAGGGCTGCAATAGGCACCCGGAGAAACACTCACCCCCGGCTCAGTCCTCGCGCATCGCGAGCAATCACAGCCTTGGTCACCGGGCCATAGTGCTCAAAGGCCTCCTTGAGGTGCTCTTCGCTAGCGTCGAACACGACGTTGCGGATGTAGACGCCAAAATCGGTCTCTCCCTGGTTCTGCGTAGACGACCGAGTCTCGGCGGCCGCAGATGTCTCGGTGGCCTCGGCGATGTCGGAAGTCTCAGCGGACTCGGACTCTGCCTTCAGGCCGGACTCCTCGGCATTTGCGATGCGGGCTGTCTGCGAAAAGTAGCGTGCGACACGTGCGGCAGCCACGGCGGCAAGATTGATACCGGCAGGGCGCTGGAGAGCCTGGCTGACAAGAGAGCTGACGCGCGGAGTTGCGTTGGAAGCAGCGACAAAAGAAGCCCTGGATGCGACTGCGGCGGATGCGGCGGACCGCAGGACAGCACGGCGAACGGGTATCCTGGTCCAATTAGTCTCCAAAAAACGACCCTCGCAAGAGCAAAGATCTCGCAGTGCCTTACATTGTGAGATAAGTCAATCGAAACAAACAAGAAGTCCTCTATGTCTTCTGACTGCTCAGAGGAAAAGAGTAGCGGGTATTTGGACGCTTTATAGGACACAACGTCGTAATGAAGATGTTATGGTTGGTAGTAAAAAAATGGCTACAGAGATTTAACATCACAAAATTTCTTAACAATTTCCATTCGATAAGAGCTTTACTTTAGCAGGAGTTAGTCCCTACACGGCTAGCGACATAATGCATTAGGTAAGCTTGAAAACCAGCGTGTCGGACCCGAAATGGAGGAAATTGTTAGCATTGCATGATTTAACTGCTGAAAGTATTCCACTCCAGCCTCGCGCAACCAAAACGAGTGATATCGTACTCTCTGGTCATCCGTGAAGAGATGCTCAAGCCCACCCCGTACATGATACTTCCCGTCAATCTTTCGGAGACAGACTTTCAGACGAGTCCTGCCATCTCTCTTCATACTGGTTTTCGGGGATGGAGACGGCAATGATGCAAGCTGCCGAGCTGAACACCAGGAGAGTCTATGAAACAGTCCACAGCATGCGGTGAAAGCGCCTCACGAAATTCCTTTTCGTGAAGGCGTCCTGTGCTGCCAGTCCCGGTACTACGGATGGCAACCAACAATTAGGCGGTGTCGCAAGCACCGCTATTTGGCAAGGTGCGTGGCTGTTGGATGTTGGCGGCGCACTTCAACTGGGCCAGTCATGTACCCCCGTGCCGATAGATGCATGATACTTTGCCTCATGCTTTTCCTAATACGGATCGTATCGCGCCAAGACAACCAACCCGTGAACATGTGCCATGCTACCATTCTTGTCCACTAGCCCTCCATGCCTACGAAATCCCATATTCCTTGATTTTTAGGGGGGGGGTTGTTGGTACCCGGGTTCTCTTTTTTTTTTGCCTTTGTATCACTGGATATGTTTGAATTCTTTGATGTTTGTCATGCCAGTGATTCTTGGACGCGCCGCTAGGACGCCCAAGGCGTGTTTTTTGGTCGGCTAGGATCGCCGTGAAGCCACACTTCGTTCAGACACAGTCTTCGAAACGGACCGGGTGAAAGGTCTACATCCAACCAACTGGCTACGGATGGACAGGCGTGACCAACTTGGATGCAACTTCATCAGGCAAGGAGTAGAACGGCAAAGAGGCAGCTGCCACCACCATTATCAGCATCCAAAGACACGCGTTTCATTATTTTTGTTCTGCTCCCGTCCAGTGGCCATTCAAATCAAGAAAAGTAAGCTTCTGGGAGTCAAATGCTACGTTCTTGGCCTCACCTTCCTTTCTTTCATCTCGTCGAATCCGACCTTGCCCTTCTCATTAGCAATGACAACAGTGTCTCCTTCATTTATCTTTCGTCGGGCTGATGGCACTTTCCGTGAGGTGTACTGCGACTCCGAGGCCGGGATAGTTGCAGCGTGCGATGCTGTGGCCAATGGCTACCAGCTGCCACGGCCGCGTAACGTCGACCGGCCTTATCGCAACAACGACGACGAGCCAGCGGACTGCATATATTTCCTGGGGCGCCTGCGCCAGTCTATCTACAGTCATGGGCCGGACCGCACACATTGCTCCATGTGTGGTCAGCCGACATGTCATCGTCGAGAATCTCCTGCCGACAACTCTCCTACCAGACCAGACAAGAAACCTTACCGCCGGCTGATGATGTCCCCCCAGCGAGTACTGCGCGACATCGTCACAAACAATACTGTCCAGCCCCTGAAGAAGGTCGTCGCTGAGACACTGCTGGATGTGTTCGGCCGCGGCTTTCCAGCAGCGTCGGATCTTCTCCCTCCTACCGTATTTCCCTACTTTTCGGCCCTCCCCTTTGAAATCCGCCGCATGATCTGGGACTTGGCCATGCCTTCGCGTGTCCTGGACCATTCCGATCTCGCCCAGATCTGCCACCACGGCAGTGAAGGGAGCCTCTGGCCAGGACCTCATTCTGGCCAGGAGCCGTGGAGCCCCGACCTGTTCTACTCTTGTGTCGAAGCCCGACATGTTGTAGAATATTATGCGCGCAGAGGGCAGGTGCCCCAAAAGACGGGTATATCGTCAGAGGCACGGCTGGTGACCACGCTGGACGTGGTGTACTTCCCTTGGCTGGGGTCGAAAGCCGCGGGGGCAGGCAAAAGCACGAGACACAGCCGCATTCAGGCTTCCGCCCCCATCTTGAGGGAGGAGGAGGCCGAGGACGTCGAAACCGACGCCGCTCCTGGCATATCGCCCGTCGTGAAATCCGTCCCGTATGGGAAATGGACATACAAGCTGCGGGCTCTATTCTTGCCGCTGCCTACTGTGGCCTTGGATGTGGGATGGATCGACAAGCAGCATGCAGACACGCTGGCCTGGATAGCTGGCGTCGACCTTGAGGACGAGGACGGGACAGCATCGGCGACGGAAGCAGCAGCATGGACGGCGCTGAGATCGTCGTCCTATCTTAGCCACCTCCAGGTGGTCGTTGCCGACATTCTTGTGCCTGTCGATATCCGGCTCGATCGGTGCACCGCAGCCCAGCGCCAACTGTTGTTGCAGAGCCACGATGGGGACATTCCAGATCTGGCAGGCAAGGACTTCACCGTGCTTGTGGACCTGTATGACGACTGGCGGATCGACGAGGTGCTGTCGCTGCAGATGCCACTGCTGCCAACGGTAGGAGAGCCTCTGCTGAGGCGGCGCTGTTGTCACGACAGTCGTCAGACAGGGTGGCAGACAGGCCTGGCGGGCCGCATCGTCAATAAGGCGGCCCATCACAGGTGCATAGAGTGTACACGGGCTGCCTGGGAGACACGCGACTGGAGCCGGTTTGGCCTGCATCTGGGACGTCGGCTGCAGAACCTGTGTCGACCCATGATTGTGTTCTCTGTAATCCTGGAATTTTCTGACGGGGGGAGCGAGGAAAGAAGGTGACGCAGGAGAGCGGAGGCAGAGAAGTGAGATGCGAGATGCGAGATGCGAGGCGAGGAATGCGGTGCTGCTTGTTCGTGCTTCGTGTGTCATGCCCGCATTCCCTTCCCACCACAGTATTGCTCTGGGGAGTTTTACGATACGATTTCCTATACATGCGCGTAAGTAGCACTGGCGAGATTTCCTGTGCCGTGTTGCCGTTCTTTGTTTGTCACCCCCTTTCCAGTCTTGCCGGAGACTGGTATTTTGATTATGACCACTGCACCTTGGTTGCTTGCAATGTTTCAGAGCCCTGCTTGAATTACACAGCTAGTCTTGAAATCAAGAGGAAAGACGAGGGCGCAGCGCAGTGCTAGGTTACTCTTTTAATTTGCATAAACGAAGTGAACTAGCAATGAGCAGGGCGCTGGGAGCAAGACACGAGCATCTTCCAGGATGATACTAACAGCACCGTGAACACATGGAGGGTGTTCGTAGGACGTCCTACGACGTGCATTCCTTGTTGTGCCACCTCCCGGTTGGCATTTTCGGGGGTTCCTCCTTTCTTTTCGCCATTGCCATGTCTCTGGCACCGAGCGAGGATAGACCCGGCGTGCCATCTACAGTGCTGCGTATGCCTTCTGTTTTTTTTGTTTTTTTTTCAAGTGCATGATTTCTTTTCACGATTACTCACCGGCTCTGCCGGTTAGCATGGGGTCAGTGCAAATAGTTCCAGCCCCCTTGTCCTCTTTTCTTTTTTCTTTCAGTCTGCCCATGAAGCCCGTTGAATATTACCGCGGCGTGGTCGGGGATGAGCTATGATCGTCGTGGAGACATTCTGTATCTTGGAAAAAGACACTCCGTACATGTGATAGTGTTGTATCTTACAGAGCCATGTTTTGAGCACGTACGTCGCACCTGCCTCATGATCCAGAAACATGCACTACGAGTAGTCCCGAGACACCTGGGGACTATGCGAAGAAGGATGCATAATGTAGATGACAGGATCCTGCCAGGCGACGATCGCCCAAAGAGGTTCTCATGGCAGATCGGGGATCGGACCCGGCGCATCATGCTAACCACATCTGTCGAAGACGAGCAGCTACATACTAATGGGGGAAAGAGGACACTGTCCATTTTCGACGCCCCAACCCCATAAGGGCAGACTAACGTGGGGAAATGAAAAGGGAGCCAGAAAGGTACACCGTCATACAGACGCCATCCAACAGCCTAGGTTGTCGATGGAAAGAAGGGAGATTGGTAGGGATGCAAGGAATGGGAGAGCACGGCGTACTCCCATGCAACGTAGGAATCCTGTCTCAGTGTGTGTCGTCCAATCACACATCGGAAAGAAAAGAAAGGAAAACAGAGACAAGACAGGAGCGGCGCCAGTGACTGTTTTGCTCCGGTTGGGACTAGGCGGTCTCAGGACGAGCCTGTAAGATACGAGCACCCGCAGACAGGTGAGCGAGCGAGCTTTACCACAACGAGGCCAAGAGAACTGGCTGACTGCCAACACAGGCTCCCGTGCTTGGGCGCGTGCCCGGTCCTGGAAGCATGCTTTCTTCAAGGGCGTTTTGCAAATGGTTCGTGACATCTGCCTGTTTGTCTCGCTTCTAGTCCGACTGGCTGTTTCCGGGAGAGGACGAGGGGCGATACACGTGTATATGCGAGTATTCTGTTGCACTAGTATGCCTGCTGCCCTATGCAATCGTGCCATTAAGCTCTCCGCGGCAGACGGTGGAAGATCCTAGCCGTATGAGCGGGCTGATGACGGCAGCAGGCGTCGAGGCTCCGGCGGATATGATTGCCACATGATGGCACATGTGGCTCGACAGCTGGGGGGCTCGCCGGCGCCCACGGGAGCAACCAGAGAGCGTGGCTGGCCATCTGGCTGGCCATATGGGCGCTACGTTGCTGTTTCGCTACGCCACGAGTGGCGAAATTGAGACCTGCATATCCGGAGTCTGGCAGAGGCTGTTGCCTCGTCGCGATCAGCAAACGCTATTATTATATATGTATTAATATTTATACATCTGTGTACGATGTAGTGGTACATGTGCCGTGCACAAGTACCAATCAGTAACCTGCAATATAAGACATGCGGTGGGTTTAAGGATAGCTGTGCGCACAGATCAGGAACGCACTGCGACGGAGGCCATCTCGGCCTGGGCGTGTCAGATAACGAGGAGCAATGACGGACGGACGTATTTGCCAGTAGTCGGATATCACACGGAGGAGAGAATGCGAATGGCCCACCATGTGTGGCTCCCGACCGATCGGGCGGAGTGCGAGCTGGGGTAGATAGCTTTTGTCGTTTGCATGACGCCTTGCGAGCAACCGAAAGTGGTAGGCGAGAGAGAAGGGGGGGGATTTGCTTCTCGACGAACGCACATATCTGTATAAGCGGTGCATATTTTGTGCATGCGAGATGTACATAGTACGAGCGTGCATTATTTACTCAGCATGTACATAGTACGACTACTCTGTGAGATACGAGTGCAGATGCACGGCACATGCTATTCATCCATCCCGTGTGCTGGCCAAAAGAGCACTACATAGTAAGATACATAGTAGGTATCTCCAAATCGATGGTGGAGTGGAGAAAGCTGCCACGAGGAGATTGGAAAAAGAGAGGAGCTGGACGGGCGCTGACCCACGGCCAAGGCGCCCCCCCGGCTGCAGGGCAAAGCGACTGGTCTGCTCGCAATTACCGTGGGCTTGCTGCCGGAGCTGCTTCTTTGTTCACGTTTCTCTGACAAGTCCGTCTGCCGTCCACCAGAGTAAGATACGAGCACTCGTCCGCATATTATATGGCATCTTATGAGCCTCCTCCTGAAACGTCTTTACCTATGCCAACTGACCAACACGACACATGGCTGGCGCCGTCCAGTTGTTGCAAGCATCGCCAGGCCGTCTTGTAGTGTTTCTGTACTCGTACTTGTTGCCTCATCCGCCCAAACGTCGGACCACCTGCCTTGTTCAGTTTCGTACTCGTACTCGTACGTCTCCTTCTGGACCTTGTTACTTTGCTTGGGGGCGGCCTGCACTACATGGTAAGACTACGTCGTATGGAGCAGGTACCTGACCGGCCGACCTGCCGACCTGCCGTCCTGCTGCCTGTCTTGACTCTCTTTTTTTCCCCTCCGTTTTTTTTTCTCTGTCGCGCGCTCGCCGAGCTTTTTCGTCTTGCTCGACCACCAAACTTCTGATCGGCCCATTCGCCATGACCTTCATTTGGCTATTTGCCGCCCGGCATTTATTACCCCCCCCCCCCAAAACCCCCTCTCGAGTTGGTTTTGGCCGCCGAGCCTGGCATGTAACCGACGATCACAGGGGGGCTCAGGTCAGCTCGCCTCTCAGTGGAGCGGTCCCCCCCCCCATTCTGTCGTCTGCCGCGTCCTGGGCCTTATTACCCACAATGCTTTTGTGGCTCTTCTGGGCGGCGGTGGTGCCTAGCGTGCTTTGCGTTATCCACGCTACACGTAAGATACAACTAAGATGCAACAAGCACAAGCCACCGGAGCGTGTCCTAGCGCTACGTGGTAGCGCCGTAACGCCGAGGCGTAGCGTGCAAGGCACATTGTATCTTGCTATCGCTGCCCACAGCTCCTCGCTCGCAGCTGCTCGTATTCCATACGTATCTTTCGGAAGATACTTATCTAGCCTGTTGTGCGCGGCCAGTATTGCTTGCTGGGCTGTTCCTGCCTGCACACGCTGTCCTGTGCCGCGGTTAAGATACATAGCAGAGCGATAGCGCCAGACCCACGACCTTGCCGTTGCCACGCGGCGATCGCTGACCAAAAGAGACGGTTGTGCGCGCTCTGCTGCACCTCCTGAGTAGTATGTAACTTATGTACCGTACTTATCTTCGCAGGGCCTGCATTTCCCTACGAGCACACCCCTCCCCGGCTGCCGCATCACGTGGAAACGGTTGGACAACTCGCTCGATTTGCACACCTCGCCTTGGAAAAAACGTGCTACCCTTCCATCCCTAGCGGCGGTCTGCTGTTCCACTTTCCTCGTTCACGACTAAGTACGAAGCTGCTCGATTTTATCGTTTTTTATTCGCATTTCTGGCCCTTCTTCTCACAGCATCTAATCTCATACAAAAACCATTTTTTCCCTTTGTTTCTCCCATGTACCTCCCATGCTCCCCTCCCATGTTCCTCCCATGTTCCTCCGCCTCCACTTGCGGTCGTACTTGTAGCCCGTGCTGGTCCTAGCCCCTGCGATCCCCTCGTGCTAAACGCTAAAACCTCTTGCACGGAAGACTTGCCTGTACTCCCTTCCATATTTTGCCATGCGCTACGTCCGGGGACTGGCCGGTTTGACAGATTAAGCCCCCCTCCCTGCGTTTTTCTCCTTCCTTATGGTTAGTCGTATATCTCTACAAAGCCCTTTTCACCTACTTTTTACATTTCCGCCTTTTCCTCTTTCTCCCGTCTTTTCCTCCCCTTTCGTCACTCGTCCTCTTTCCTCGACTCGCTGTGATCGAGTACCCCCCCCTTCCCCTTATCCTTTCCTCTTTTCCTTTCTTTTTTTGGTAAAGGAATACCGGGGCTCTATCTTGCGTGGACACCAACCCTTTCATGGTCTCTATTCCGCTCCTTTGGCCTACTTGAGTCTCTGTCTCTGCTCCAGCTCGCAATCCAATTGCACCTCGCATGCCTTCTCTGCGCACTCGACAAGACACAGGGTTCACTCTCTTCCCTCGCCTCGACATCACCGGCCACCTTTCCCGCCACGAATCCTGCTGAATCGATTGAGCGAGCGCCGAGTAGTGTCCCCCAATATCACCAGACACCTCGCCTCTCCTTCCGGGCCACGCGGCCGCTGCCACAGCCGTCTTTGCGCCCGCCGACAAGTCGGCCCATCGAAGACACCGTGTGCGTCTGTGAGCCCGTGTGCTTTGATTGTGGCCGAATTTCACGTCTCTAAGCGAACTCGCGTGCAACCGACGCGACTGCAAACAACAGCATCGCAACACCGTCGTGTCGACCACTCGACGCAATACGAACACTTTATAAACGACGACAACTTGCAAGCAGCGATCGACGTTGCTGCATCTCGCATTCGCCGTGTCTAAACAGCTGCATTCTTTCCCTCCAGCTGTCCAATCTTCTTCCCGACCCAAGCATCTTCTCTCCGTCCGCAAGCCGACGAGCAATGGAGTCCACTGCCACCCAGAAGCTGCCTGTCGGCCTGGCAGGCGTGCTCAACTCTCCCGACCTGAACAGAGACTCGGCTTACTTTTCTAGTGCTGATCCTTCTAGTAAACGTTTGTTGCCTCTCCCGCCCTTGCTCTCATTTTTGACCAATAGGAAGCCACATGCACTGTGCACTGTGTACGTTTTGCTAACTCGTGGTTTCTCTTTGCCGTGACAGACACATCAGCCGCATCTTGCACCGGCGTAAGCATTGCTGGCCCGCCCTCTGCATCGTCTGTCTCGTCGTCAAACGCCTTTCGCTCGCCCTCGTCGCAACCCGACAAGACTCCTTCGCCCACAAGCACGGCGACCCTTCTTCCACAACCGCTCGCGTCGCCTTCTACAAGCAGCATGAGCGTCGCCTCCATGGTCTCACCGACCACGTCCGGTCCTAACGATCTGCGGCGGCTTGCCGACCGCCCGCACTCCTACGAAACTGTCCCCAATGGCATTTCCTTGGCAGCTGCTGGCGATTTCGATCCCATGGCGCGCCGCGAAAGCGTCGACAGCCGCATCAACCAGGGCTTTGGCGACCTGCGGCTGAGCGGCAACTCGCCCTATGCTAGTCACAACCACTCCACCACCTCCGTCCACAACACTCTGCAGCAACAGCGCCAGCCGCGGTCCGGCCTGGACAACCTCTCCATTCACCGCATCTCGAATGGGTATCAGCCAAATGCCGAGCGCAACCCTGACGGCCACTCCAAACTTGGCCGCACCGCCCCCGCCATCACAGGGCCTGCCATCAGCCAGATTGCTCGCGCCGCCGAGCCCACGAAGGGCCAGGCCTGGGCCTTCCCCGAAGAGGAGATCCAACGGCTGCCCTCGACTGTGGGCCTGGCTGACTCGCGCCGCAGCAGCATCGCCGACTCGTTGGCCAGCAGTCAGTTCACGTCCGAATCACGCCTGCCATCGGGCCAGCGACGTTTCGACGAACCGTCACCGGACTCTACAGGGACTGCTGGTGGTGCCATGGACTACCACGACCAGCGCATTTCTAACGAATATCCCACGACACATCACCATGCGCTGCAGCACCGGCGCCTCGAAGACCTCCAAGCGGAGGGCGAAAGCCCACTCTCTGGATCGCAACCGTACAGCAGAACACCAGAACTACGTATCAGCCACAAACTGGCGGAGCGGAAGAGGCGGACAGAGATGAAGGAGCTGTTTGAGCAGCTGCGTGACCTGATGCCTCAAGAGCGAGGATCAAAGGCCTCCAAGTGGGAGATACTGACCAAGGGTAAGATGCGCTCATCTCTTCGCCTGCTTTTCCAACCCAGCGAATCGCCGATACCTGATTTGGTGCTAACTCACAACGCAGCTATCACGGAGCACCAGCGCCTGCAGGAAACAATCCGATCCGCTCAACAACATTCCGCGGCCTTGTCTAGCGATGTCTCCATCCTCAAGAACGAGGTACACGCCCTGCGAATGGAAAACCAGCAGCTTCGTGCCGACGTCAATAATATGCATCAAGGCAATGGCTCCGTCATGGGCCCCGGCGCAAGCCAACAACAGTCATCCGTCATGTCCGACCCGTTCTCTCGCGGCCAACAAGCACCGCGGCCCGAGCTGCCACCGCTCCGTTCACTAAGCAGCGGCATCCCACAGTCTGCTCCTCCCGAGTCCATGACGGGCGTTCAGTACGAGCAGACTCGCGTCAACGGGTTCCGGCCTCCAGACCGGTATTAATGAGTCTTGATGTTCGGTCGAACACTGGGCGAATCATACTTTCTTTTGTCAATGCATGTTAATCAAGGAATCCCTTTTTATCTGGCTTAGAAATTCCTTGAATCACGGCGTCACTATCCATTGATTATATGTATCTACATCATGTACATGAGTCCTCACTCTATCCTTTCCCCGGCGGGCGGACGGTTACAGGGCAGCTCCCCTTTGCTGTTGTTTCATCTGTCTTTTTATCACTTTCATTTCTCCTCGCGCCCCGGCGAATAGCCACGGGCTGCATGGAAACCTTGGGGAGAGTCAGGGCTCCATCTTGGGCATCCCAATGTGTGTGCATGTGTGTGCATGTGTGTATTTTATACCCCATTTCTTTCACTTCTGCCATCTTGGACACAAACAAGCAAAACACCGAAAATATGATGGAACGTGGCTGCTTCTTGTTAGAATGGTGGTTGGTGGACGGCCAAACGGTTACAGGCGGAAAGTACTGCGGGAAAATAAAGCAGTGTATGGTAGAGGCAATTGATGCTGGTATGTGTTTGGACATAGGACGTGCTGGCAGATATTCGACTAAGTGTACGATAGTTTTCTATTACCATATTTCTCAATAAATGGCCCCCTGAAAACAAAAGAAATTACAAAAAATCTGGGGTTATGTTCTCTAGTGCGATTAGTCCGAAATAGAAGACGAAACTGCATTATTTTACGTGTTCTAAACCAATTACATAGTATCGTGTGGTCTCTGAAGTGAACATTTTACGTCAGCTCTTCAACGTTCTGAGCAGATAGTTTCCTTCAAGAGACGCAAGCCCGCGCCTCAAACGATTCACACCGTCTTTTCTGCCGAATTGGTGGTTTGCGTTCTCGTTCTAATGCCATCTTGCAACCCCACGCCAATAATGTCGCCTTTCCGACTCTCCAGCCTACAGTTGTGACCTCGACCGAATCCCCCTTCTCCACGGCACCTCGAGGACTCGACCCCTTTGTCTCGCTGCGTTCTCCCCGGCGCCTCCTCCGATGCTCTTTTTGTTTAGGCCCCGGCTGCTTCGCCGCCGTGCGCGCATCTACAGACGTCCACTGCTGTACATAGCAACCACTCTGTTCCTGATAGATGCGTGGTGCATACTGCGAAGCAGGGGACGGACACAGAGGGTTGAGGCACGAAGAGCAGCCGAGATCGATAATGATGGACCCTCGTCGCCGGCCGACATTCGAGGGAACACATCCGTGTTTATCGTCTCGGTTCACCGCAACACCGAGGTGATCCTCCGAGCAGCCTGGGTCGATGCGGTCATCGCCCTGGTCGACCATCTTGGACCCGAGCACGTCTATGTCTCTGCCGTCGAGTCCGGCTCCCAGGACTATACCAAGGAGGCCCTGACACACCTACAGACGGCGCTGGATGCCCGGGGTGCCGGCCACTCGATCAGCCTCGGAACAACCGTCTGGGGGCAGCTCGAGGAGCTATATGCCTGGCCCGACCCGGAGGCACCCGCAGCCGAGCGCCCGGGCTGGATCTGGGACGCAGAGGAAGGCCATTTTGCCTTGCGCCGGATTCCGTACCTGGCGCGGGTGCGCAACCAGGCCATGGCGCCTCTGCTGCAGCTGGCAGAAACAGAAGGGCGCCGGTTCGATCAGGTCCTATGGATAAACGATGTGGCGTTTGACGTACGCAGATCTCTCAAAATACCGCTGTCCGTTTTCCACTTCCGTTCTCCCTCTTGCCTTGCTGACGACTCAGACCTCAGACGTGCTGACCCTCCTCGACACACGAGGCGGCCACTATGCTGCGGCATGTGCTGTGGACTTCATGTCCTACCCCCGGTATTACGACACCTTTGCTCTGCGTGACGAGTACGGTGAGAAGGCGATATCAACCTTCTGGCCGTGGTTCGAGTCGTCCGCGTCCAGGGCCGACGTCCGCGCCGGGCGGCCTGTACGCGTCCAGTCGTGCTGGAACGGCATGATTGCATTTGACGCGCGGCCTTTCTATGGATCCACCGGCCAGGCGGGGCGGCCAGAGCAGACAACTGACGTGAATCTGGGTCGCGAAGCTCGGCCCCTGATGTTCCGTGGCATCGATGACAGCTTGGCAGAGATGCACCTGGAGGCTAGCGAGTGCTGCCTGATCCACGCGGACAACCCGCTCTCGGGCGCCGACACCGCAGACAGCAACTATGGGGTGTGGCTGAACCCCAACGTGCGCGTTGCGTACAGCGTGCCTGTATACAACAAGGTGCGGCGAGATGTTTTTCCGGGGGCCGGAGCAGCTGTGCTGGGCATGTGGGCGCACCGGTGGGATCGGATCATGGGCCAGGTGCAATATCTGCTGGAGGCCCAGGCCGTGGTGAGGCGGCTGCGACAGTGGCGGGTGGCAACCCCCGAGGGCCAGCCCAAGCGGAGCGAGGCAGGCGTGGCGTGTCTGATCAATGAGATGCAGATCATGTGGCAGAATGGGTGGAAACATCTGTGAGAAGAGAGGACGGAGACGAGAAAAATTGTGTAAAACTAAATGCAATAGTATGAAGCATACCATATACCCAATGCTCTAATGTAAGATAATATAGAAAGTATTGGCCCTTCGTCTAGACGCTCTCCGCCGGGAAGAAAGCAATAGGGACAAGAATGAAGAGAAAAGGGAAATTATGTACAGACTGATGATATACAGCACTGCCCAAGCCCTCTGGGATTGGCTGGCCGTGGAGGCAGAGGGTCAACAGGACAGTGTCTAATACGTAGATGGCCGTCACTTATTGTGCCATAGGAGGGTCCGTAGGCTGTCCCAGTCATTGCTCTGCTCGTAGATGTAGTTCATGCTGTTGCGCAGGCTGGACTGGATCTCGGCGTCGTGGTACCGGAACAGGTGCATCACCATGGCCCAGCTACCGGCAGCAAAGGCTGGCCACGCATAGTAGCTGATGCGCTGTGACAGGTCTGGCTGCGATACGAGAGGGAAGCCGACGCCGGGCTTGACAGTCAGACGCGCCAGCGCCAGCACCACGCGCGCAAAGACGTAGATGCAGATCTGCATGTTCACGGAGCTGATCTTACCAGACCGTGATCGGTTGCCGAAGATAAGGTAGCCGCCGAGGAGGCCAGCCATAAAGCTGTCATACGGGCCTGGGGATTAAAACGAGGGAGGGTGTCAGCACCGGACGCAGTGGTCTGGGTGCGGGGGGGGACGGCCAGAAAACGGGCTCACGACTCACCCTCCTTTCCGCCCCGGAGCTGTCTCAGCAGAAGACATGTGGTTTTGTAAACAACAGCGAAGCGGGCCAGGTTGCTGGCATGAGTGCGGGTGGCGCGTATGACGAGGCCGGTTTTTTCGCGGATTCTGGTGACCATCAGCAAGGAGACAAGAGCGGAATGAGCAGGGCTGACTTACGTCCCGGAGCGAAAGAGGAATATCATGCTGAGGAGGAGAGTTAGCTAGTTTTAGCCCAGCGGGAGAGAGCAGGCGATGGCAGCGGTGCAGAAAGGGCGAGACCGTACACGAGAGCATGCGGAAAGCGAACCTTGGTGCCGTAGACGGCACCGTTGCGCGCGCCCTTGAGAATGGCAAGGACATCGTGGTATCGTGGGTCGAGGGCAATGCGCTCAGCAGCGGCCTGTGTGAGAGAGAAGAGATCAGCCTTGTGCGAGTTTGCCTGCCGAGGGAAAGCCGAATTGCGCGAAACGCACCCTGATTCCTTCAAGTGTGCTGTCCATTTGGGTGATAGGAGATGTGCAACAGGAGCGGGAGAAGGGGGGATGGGGGCAGAGACAGGGATGGAGGCAGCGATCAACGAGGCGAGAGGCGACCAGGCGTTTTTCCCTCGGCTCGAATCGACGCGATGACAAGAGGGTGTCAACGACGAAGAGACACGGGTGAGAAGCGCAGAGGGAGAGGGAAAATCGCCGGGTGCATTTGTCGCCGTGTCCCCCTTTCTATTTCTGTGTGGGCGAGAGGAAAGCGTGCGGTTGTGTTGCTGCGGTGCGGTTGTTGTCATGAGCAGCCGATGTTGGATGACGGCAAAGTTCTCGGCTGCACGAATGATGTATGGCGTAGCTCGGCTTGTGATTCTGCCTGCAACAACAGCTGTGGCCCCGGCTTGCTTTCCCCGCGTCAGGCGGCCGGACGAAACAATAGGCTGTAATGGGGGTACTTACGGCCCGCGCAAATCCGGGTGGTGTGTGGTGTACCTCCAGCCCCACCGCCCCAGCATGTGATAAAGTCCTGGCTAGCTCATAATAATAACCAGTTCGCAGACCGAGCAAACAAAGATAAGAACTAAAAGGCAGGTCGCATGGCAGGTCGTTCTTCCCTGAAAACTCAAATCTTGCGATACGAGATAGGACGGGAAATCCCGCAGACATCCGCCCCCACTGGCGAAACACTGTGAGCACTCTTGTCGCCGTTGTAATGGGCTCCGACTGTCGCCTTCGTTGGGTCGATATCTGTCGAGGGCAACACCTTTGCTAAGCTTTGGACCCTATGTCTCGGGAACCAGGCCGGATTGGGACAGATGGTCAATCGCCTAGAGAGCCTCATGCTGCCAAGGCTGTTTCTCAATTACTTGGGTCGTACCACCGTCTTCCTTCGACTGCATGCACATCGCCCCGTTATCTATCTATTTGACGCCGTGGCGTCCAATGACCTTGGTGCTAAAGAGTATTATCGGACCGGTTCGCTTCCACAACGGCCCCCTTTTCTTGCAGAACAGGGGTGTCAGCATGGTGTCCAAATGTCTTATCTCACAGGCATACGGAATCCTGGACTATGAGGCTGAGGAGCTGAACACTCGGCTGTCTGTCCAGTCCGAGGCCCATCCTGCCAGCTATCATGACGCAGCTATTTAGGACGGACTGTCTCTCTCTCCTGCCCGTCTACTTCCTGGCCATGCCCTCTCAACTCGCAAAGCTACAGTGACCTGTTTGTTTAGCCCATCCTTTCCGCCGATATTCAGCTTCCGTTTCCTCTAGGCTCTTCTCTCCCCATCCGTGTCTTACTCGCGTCTGCTGACAGAAGGAGGGAAACACAAACAAATACGCATCCTGGCCGGGGATCGCGGTTTAATCACCCTGACCGCGGCTATGAAACCGACACAGGCACTCCATTCTGCTCTAATTCTGCCGTTCATATTACTGCCACTGCTGCCGATACTTGCATCTAGCGCTGCTGCTGATCAATCGCTGGCTGGTCGAAACCTGTCGGAAATCTGGCAGCTCGGCGCCGCAAACTTTACAAAGAATAATAACACGAAGCCGTGGGGCCAAAATTTCACCCTATGCTGTATAAACGCCATCATCGACGCCGTCGAAGATAATAACAACACGCTCGAAATGCGCTCGGGCCGCGAGAATTGGATACAATTCAAAGGACAGAGCTCTGCTCTCCCAGAGCTGTTTAAATACAGCGAACGCGGCCAGTTTCCCTGCACGGCTGTCTACAATGACGATGATGACGGCGCTCCCATTGTCTCTGCCACCTATGTCTGGGTAGTCCAGAATTGTCCCGGTTGGGCTCTCAGCGGCAAAGCAAACCTAAACGCCTGGCTACAACCCTTGTCTAGTTTTCTCATCCCTGCCGCCGTCTTTTGCCTGTCCATTCCACGTCGGCGACGGCTCGAAGTACCACGCCGATTTTTTGCTCCAAACCAAGACGACATCAGGAGCTATCTGCTCGCCCCATTTGGCGCAGCTATGGCCCTCTTCATAGCAATATTGGATACCATCATCTGGCTCTGTGTCTGCTTTGCCTTTGCCGGGCCGATGATCATCAGTGGTCTGTACGAGGCCATGCTCGACAACTACGTGCTAGAATACCTAAAGCACAAAATTGACGACAGTAGACTGACCCTGGATATGCGCTGCCGCTGTCTAATGGCAATTCTTATTGGAAACCTGGATCTAGTCTGGAACACCGACACGGACAACAACAGCGGAGGCTACGCCGATGACCAGGCGCCGCTCGCTTCTCCGTGGCAGCACATGGAGAAGTTCCTCTACAAGCTTCGTCTATATGATGACGATAAGCCTTTGAGGGGGCACTCGCCTCTCCAATACGCACAGCATGGGGGACAGTGGGGATGCCCGCCGGGGAAATGCTTAAATGTCAGCCACTACGGCGAGCTTCCGATCCAGCGAACCCAAGAGACTGCAGAGGATATCCTACGAGTTAAAACACAGCTAAAGACAATGCTGCACTGTCAATATTCGTTTGGCTCTATCGTGGGTGCCCCGGTGATGTATGTCGCCACATGTCGCTAATTTGGCTATGTCCTGACCGGCCTTAGATTCTTTCTAGGAGGCTTTGCATTTGCTCTAGCCCAGAGCATGACTGCTCTTGGTGATGAAAGCACTTCGTACGTCTGTTTCCCCCTACTCTTCCACTTTCCGTTTTTCCCGATACTGACGACAGACAGGTTGGCGCTTGCCTTTGGCCAATGGTATATGGTATGAAACTGGAGCCCTATTTTGCGCATCATATCACATGCTTACAGCTCCTAGACAATCCCTCATATTTCTATAGTCTCCAGCCTTCTGCTGGCCGGAAACAACCCGAATATCCTCGAGGGAGTGCTTGCTGTGAACCCCGGGTTTCATAAAGATGGCATCAAGTTTCTCGGCCTGGCATACGGCCTCGCTTACCCTTCGTGCTACAAAGTAGCCTGGCTGTGGAATCGTGGACATAACAAAAAACAGTGGATCAATACACTCACCGAAACCTACTCGAAACGCAAAAACGATAACTATAACTATGCTGACAACCAAGACCCCGTCCGTGACATTGAACAACTGGAGATAAAAACAACCCTGTCGTTGCTCGATTGGATTATTCTCCTATCCTTGGCCATACTGCTCTTTGGTGTGCCAAACCTTCTGGCCTTTTTTACGGCATTCTACACCCCTGAGACCGGCGTATCATGTCGGTCTCTCACTTTCACGATTTACTTTATCATTCAGCTCTGTCGTATGTTTGCCAGACCTGTTTTCCTTTTATACTATCATTATCCTTCTTCGCATTCCCTTTTAGAAACTGACATTTTGAAGAAATCATACTCTGGCTTTGGGCGTATGCTGGCCCTCTGGATACTAACGGCAGGAAACAAAAGTTCTTCTTTTCCGATGGCTGGCTGGACCAGCGCAGTTTTTATCAACCGTACGATCTGCATTGGATCAGTGAAGTGCCACGCAATCCGACAAAACTGCTGCATGAAATACGGATAAATACGGAACTTCGCTGGAAGTTGCTGTGGAATCTGCTCTACTATCTAAGCCAGTGGGCGTTGGGCGTGCTCGCCATTTTCGCCGCTATTGGTGGCACCTTGATGCAGCTGTTGGGCGTCTACACGGCCGACATCTGCCGCATCACCGCTAGCTACTGGCATCGACATAATAATGAGCATCTCATGGTCGTTCTTTCGCTTAACACTCATAATATGATCCATCAGGCACGCGGTGAGTCTCGAGTGTTACGCCCCCCACTTATCAATCATACTCACTCACTGTTGGCCGATTTTCTTAGACACGTGGATGCCGTGTGCGGTCGCAGCAATCTTCTTCATGGCTTTTGTTAGCTTCTTTGGATGGTGGTATCAGCGTCGTATGCGTGATATTTTTACCGACCGTATGTGCTTACTTCCCTTCATCACCTCGGACACTGGTCGTCACAAGTTGTTGCTAACAGACGTAGAGGTTAGACGTATCGACCAGAACGAGTACCGTGAACGCTTCCGCTCCATCTAGACCTGAGCATAGGTGGACACTGAAGCGCCTTCAAGATGCCTGACGCTCTCATCACCGGGCCGACTGCGGCTTTGCATCTGGGATTGGTGGGCGGTGATGGCAGCGTTTCTAAGCCATCTGTGTCGTCTGCCGACTCTTTTTGTTATAAATAGGGCCAAATTTGGCGGCATGAGATGTTTTCTGTTTTTTTTTTTTTCTGGTTTTTTTTTTTTTTTCTTTTTTCTTTTTTCACTTTTACCCATCCTTGTTGTATTGCGACTGGAACGTATCTATATGTGGACTATCTGTATTTTATATTAGGTTTCTGGGCCGGCACCTAACTTTGCCATCAATGACTTGCATAGATGCTTCAGCTCCGCTTTTGTTTCAGTTGCTTTCGCAGCAGCTTCTAGCTCTAGCTGGAAATATCCGGTGCCTCCAACGTCTTCTGAATCCTCTGGCTCGGCAGCCACTCGGATGCGGGAATCCACCACCACGAAATGATGGCAAAGATGGTCACAATGGCCATGATCACAGGCGCATAGTTGAGCGTTTGGGCCGAGACGGGGAACTCATACGGCGAGTAGAGCACAGCGACAACCCAGCCGTTCCAAAAGACGGAGACGAACTGGAAGGGCTTGCTCCAGCGGCCCAGGCTCCAGGCCGGCTTGGGAAAGGTCTTGGGCGTCAGCACCAGGCGGGCCAGCGAGATGAGCCCGTAGGCAGCAGCCGAGGGCACGCCGGCGGCAGAGACGAGCGAGGTGAAGGCCACGGCCGAGGGCAGGACGGTGCACGTGATTATAGACGAGACCAGCCACACGACGATGACGGCATTGCGCGGCTGGCCGTTGACGACCTGGGCCACCCATGAGGAGTACGGAAGCACGCCGTCTCGAGCGACGGCAAACACCAGACGCGAGGCGGCGAGGACGGCGATCGCGGTGTTCTGGCAGATGCAGGCATGGTTGGCCGACGACTGTGCGTGCGTGGTGGTGGTGGGGAGGGAAGTCTGCTTACAAACCAGAGGGCGATGATGCAGAGCACGTTCATGACGATGTGGCCGCCGTCTCCGAGGATGGCGGCGTACAGCGGAACAAACGGCTGCGACCCGCCGAACGAGAAGAGGACGTCTGCAGGAGGCTGGAAAGAGAGGGCGCGTCAGTTCGGCTCGGACGGCTGGAAAGGATGAAGCATCAACACGCACGACACAGAAGAGAAACAGGATGACGACTGAAAAGCCGCCGATGCCGCTGACAACAGTGCTCCAGAAGATGCCTCGGGCAGCGGTGATGCCCGCATTTTTCGTCTCCTCGGCGACGTGGCCGGAGGCATCGAAGCCCAGCAGGATGCCGGCAGTGGCGAGATACGACAGACACCAGTTCCAGCCGGCCGGGGCGCCAGTGCCGTTGTAGGTGGTCATGAAGGCTTCATGCGCCGTGTTGAAACCGTAGGTGTTCTTGGTGGCGATGGGGAGCCAGATCATGTTGAGAAGAAAGTCGAGGAGGACTGAGAAGCTAGACAGGTAAAAGATCCATCTGAAATATTTTGCTATGAGGGTGACGCATGTCAGTCGGGAAGGGATAGAGAGCGAGGGAATAACAGCCAGACCGGCCGGAAGACAGGGGAAACGGAGGACCGACGTGGAAGAAGGTTCCAGATGCACGCGAGCGCGAGCAGGACCTCAGTACAGATCCATTGCACTGCTCTAAACCTGACTTCGGAGCTGTCGGACGGGAAGTCTAGGTTGAAGACGACGGTTTCCTGCCCGAGGGCCCGTCAGTGTCAGCGCTGCTAGCCTTCTCGCCCAAGGACCCCCACCAAGAGAGACATACAGAGAGCATATAGTTGACGGCAGCCTGAGTGTTGCCTGGGACCTGTTGTCAGCTCCCTGTGCCCCACGGCCGCTCTCGTCCAAGGGGCCCTGCTCACTAGCACAAAACGTCGTCCAGGCGGTGGTGCTCCACCACGCGACGACGAAGCCGAAGAAGCGGCCGAAGCGAGGCCCGCCGGCCTCGGCCGCCCAGAGGTAGATGGAGCCGGCAAGCGGCAGCGACGAGCAGATCTCGGCAATGACTGCCGCGGTGATGAAGCTGAACACGAGCGTCACGAGGTAGCTCGTCCTGTGGCCAGGCTTGCCGTCAGATCCCAGCGGACACGAGAAGATCTGTTTGGACCGGAAGCTGTCCTCACCAATAGGCAAGATTGCCGCCGGATGCAATGCCAGTTGAATACGTGGTGCGCACGCCGCCGACAAAGTACAGAGCCGCTGTTGGGCCTCCGTTAGCTGTCTGTCCGGTCCTCGAAACACGGGCCTGGAAGTGCTACGAACCAAAGGTCGTCGAGAAGTTTTCAAAGAGATTGTACGTCCGACGCAAAACCTGTTCACGCAGACATGCGTGTCTGTTTAGCCAACGGTCACCCTTCCAAGAGAACGGAACAGGCCTCATTCCCTACCGGCTTGTAGCCAAGGTTTTCCTGTCCATCTCAGTTAGCCATTGCTGCTCCTGTGCCTTCAATGGTAGACACGCACCAGCACTTGTGCGTCTTTGATATCGCTGGCCGACATTCCGCCTCCAGAGCCGTCTCCCGTGACGCCGAGCTCACGCTCTGTATCTCCCTGTTGCTTAGTCATATTTGCTTCGTGGAGCTCTCTTAATCTGCGGGTGACAATGGTGTCGGCTCGTGCCGCCGGCTTGCATCGCGCGTCGTCTGTCCTGTATGGTTTGGTCTTTATATAACTCATGGGCTCCGGCAGGCCGTGTCAAACTTGTGCGTCTTTGACACCACTTTGAGCAGTTTTTCGTCTGGTGTCAATGTCGATCACGCAATTCTCCCCATACTTCTTGAAAATTTAGCACACTTACAAAGCCTCATTCATAACATCAGTCGCCACATGAGCGGATTATTCGTCAAGGCCAGGTAAACCAAAAAGGATTTCTTGGCCCAAAGTGACGAATGACTAATCCCTTACCTTCTCGTGTAAAAAAAAAAAAAAAGGCTGTCTGTAGAATCCAGCTCCCAAGTACCAACCGAAGCAGCAGTGCCGGTTATGGCCCTCTTCTTTGCTGCTGCCGTCCTCGTGATTCTTGGCATCCGTGCCGTTGTAGTAGATGACTGGACGGATGGGCTCGCAACTCCCGCTGATGGGACTTCCCCTTTCAAGACTACTCGTACGAGTACTTCTCATCTGGCATCTCCCCCCCACGCAGGCTCGCTTGCTCCATATCCACGGCTGCCCCGGGCCTTCCCCCATGAGTACAGGGGCGCCATTATCCTGGATCTACCTAGACTGCACGAGAAGCTAGGTATCCTGCTGCTGCCGGTAAACATACCCGAGAAAGCTATGACTAGTACTCGCACGTATTCACGCTCTAAGACCACTGATTCGTATTGGCCCCGGCGAAGTCTCCTTCTGCTCTCTGGAGGCCTACGACGTGGTCTACGAGCCAACGGTGGCTTCGTGAAAGAGGGCATCCGTCCCCCGTCTGATATCTTCGGAATGAGGCTGCATTTCCAAAGCCGGCGTTTTTGATCCATGCCGTTGAATCTCAAGAGGACGGAACGACCAATACGAAGATTCTCTGCAGGGCCGCTGCTATATTCCCTCTTCTAAGGGCAATTGCTTCTCTGCACTCTGGGGCACTCTGGGGCACTCTAGGGCACTCTAGGGCACTCTAGGGCACTTTGCACGCTGTTACACTCATGCTCTCAACATTAGCCTTAAGGCGAGATTTTGACAGGCTGGTCTATGAGGTGAGTTGCATGCAGCCAAGGCATTTTGAACGGAATTTCACCTCATGATATCCTCCAAGAGCCTAGACATATTCCACCTCGTCTTATACCTGTGACGTGCCACGTGATATATAAGCAGAATAGCATTTAACAACGAATGCCGTTGCGCGAAGCTTCAGTTCTGAAGACTGCCCGGTTCTCCACTTTGCATATTAGTTTGCGGGGAAAAGAGCGTAATGATGCCTAGAGTCGCTAAATTGGAGCGGGAAGTTTGTCACCTGCTCCCGAAACATGCCTCGGTAGGTGGCAATGGCGTAGGCTGTGTGGTTTGTCAGCAAGCTGCCGATCCACACCGCCTTTGAATACAGGCTGGGTCGCCGCGTCAGGTGGTCTTCGGCTTCCTGCAACCCCCGTATCTGCGTCCTTGGCTCTCGCCAGCTCCCTATTACTTAGACGCTTTTTCTTCCATTTCGGACCGGACCCCATTTTGCGCCGGCTTTCCAGCACGATCCCAACAACTACGATCGGGGACACTTCACTGTTCGCGCTCGCCCTCCTTGTCCACCATGTCGTTTCTAGGCGGTGCCGAGTGCTCTACGGCAGGCAACCCGCTGAGCCAGTTCACAAAGCACGTCCAGGACGACCGGAGCTTGCAGAGGGACCGTCTGGTGAATGGCGGACCGGGCGGCTCGCTGAATGGCTTCCGAAGTGCTGGCCGGGGCATGGCCCAAGACGAGGTGAGTGTTCCGCCCAGCGGCTCTGCTGCCGGATCCAGCTCACTCTAACGATGCGCCCACCCTGGCCTCAGATGGTCAACGGCTTTCTCCAACACGGCCCAAACATGCCGGAGATGAGCATGGAGCCCGGACATCCAGCTCTTGCCCACCAGCTCCCCATGGAACAGGCACGCGCCGTCCACCTCCGCGCACAGTCGGCCTCGCCCGTGTGGTCGGAGGGCTTCCATGCTCCGACACCTATGGATGCCGCTTTCAGCCCCGAGGATTTTGCCCAATTCCAGCAGCAGCAGCAGCAGCAGCAGCAGCATCACATGCTCCACCAGCAACCGCAACAGCCCATGGCGTCGTCGGCTGCCACGGCGGCCGGCCCTTCGCATGCGGCGCCCGTGATGGGGATGAACGCGATGAACATGGGGATGGGGGCGGGTGGCATGGGGATGGGGATGAACGCGATGCCGTACATGATGTACCGGCAGAACATGCAGGCAAACTGGGCACAGCCGCAGTTCCAACAGCCGCCTCCGTTTCAGCAGGAGGGCCAGAGGGCGGCTGAAGGCAAGGGCAAGGGCAAGGTGGTGGAGCTGGACGACCACCAATGGGAAGAGCAGTTTGCACGCATGGAGATGCACGACAAGACTGCGGCAGACGAGGAGGTGCAGAAGGGAAAGGAGGCAGAGGCGAGGGAAGAGGCAAAGGCGGAGGCAGCGATCGAGCGGGAGCTGAACCAGATGGACGAGAAGCTGCTGCAGCCGGAGACGGACTTTGGCGATCTGGAGGCGGTGTGGAACGGGATCCAGACGGAGAACGCAGCGATGCGGTCGGCGTTTGGTGGCGACGACTGGAAGGACGTCAGTGACACGTACAACAACTGGGGCAGCGAATGGGAGCCGCTCAACTACCGGATGGGCATGGACCCGCGGATCGAGCCGTACCAGTTCGAGCAGGACAACCCGTTCCGGGAGCAGAACAACCCGTTCGAGGAGGGGGTGCGGATCATGAGCGAGAACGGCAACCTGTCGCTGGCGGCACTGGCGTTTGAGGCGGCGTGCGCGCGGGAGCCGGGGCGGGTGGAGGCGTGGGTGTACCTGGGGTCGGCACAGGCGCAGAACGAGAAGGAGACGGCGGCGATCCGGGCGCTGGAGCAGGCGCTGAAGCTGGATCCGACGAACCAGGCGGCGCTGATGGCGCTGGCGGTGTCGTACACGAACGAGGGCTACGACACGACGGCGTACCGGACGCTGGAGCGGTGGCTGTCGTCCAAGTACCCGCAGGTGCTGCCGCCGACGGCGCTGTCGTCGGCGGCCGACGTGGGCTTCACGGACCGGCAGCAGCTGCACGACCGGATCACGGAGCGGTTCATCCAGGCGGCGCAGCTGTCGCCGGACGGCGAGCACATGGACCCGGACGTGCAGGTGGGCCTGGGGGTGCTGTTCTACGGGGCGGAGGACTTTGGCAAGGCGGTGGACTGCTTCCACGCGGCGCTGGCGTCGAGCGAGCTGGGGACGAGCAACCAGCGGTCGCAGATCCACCTGCTGTGGAACCGGCTGGGGGCGACGCTGGCCAACTCGGGGCGGTCGGAGGAGGCGATCGCGGCGTACGAGAAGGCGCTGTCGCAGCATCCCAACTTTGTGCGGGCGCGCTACAACCTCGGCGTGAGCTGCATCAACATGGGCTGCTACGAGGAGGCGGCCAGCCACCTGCTGGCGGCGCTGGCGATGCACAAGGCGGTCGAGCAGAGCGGCCGCGAGCAGGCGCGCGAGATCCTGGGCGGCACCGCGGCCGGCGTGACCGACGAGCACCTGGCCCGCATGACGACGCAGAACCGCAGCACCACGCTGTACGACACGCTGCGGCGGGTGTTTGGCCTGATGGACCGGCGCGACCTGGCCGACCGGGTGGCCGTGGACATGAATCCGGATTCGTTCCGGAACGAGTTTGATTTTTAGGGGGGGGGGGGGGGGGGAGGAGAATGGGGGGAGACAAAAAAAAGGAATGAGACCGGGGGGCTGCAAAGGTGGATGAGGGGGAAAGAAGGGATG